>JAQQAE010000723.1:0-30144 GCA_029823295.1 Pseudamia nigra
CAGCAAAAACTGCACAAAAATAGTTTAAAGACAACATTGTGAATGTTCTGGAGTCGAGTCAGAGCCCAGATCTCAATGCAAGAGAATTTGAGACTGCACTTGAAAAGGACTATTTGCTCCTGATCTTTGTCCAATGTGGTAGTTTGAGTAGTTTTACAATGAAGAATAGAGACAAATTGTGGTATTGAGATGTGTAACGCTGACTAAGAGCTACCACACAAACTGAATGCTGTCATTGCAGTCAAAGGTGAGTCTATAGAATACTGACTTAATGGGTATGAATACTTACACAAACACTTATATTTCATTATATATTTTAATTAACTGACATTACTCTGTAGAAATCTGTTTTCACTGTGTGTTGTAAATTATCGTCAAACGAAACAAATCATATTGACAGTGATTCAAGTTACACTGCAATAAAAGGTGAAAATATTCAAGGTGTACTGTATGAATACTTTTGCAGCCCACTGTATATTGTCAGGTTTAGTCAAATTCTCATTTATTAACTACGGAAAATCCTGTGTTATCACTTTAAAACTTATGGTATCATATCTAAGTAGTTATTTTAAATGAAACTAATACAACCATCAGTGCCAGATAAATGGCACATTTGTACATGTATCTGAACAAAAACAAAAATAGACAACAAACTCTGCAGAAAGAGCCATTTGTCATTAAAAATCCTCATTAATCAGTATGTTCATGTGTCTCCTTCAGGTATTAAATGGACTCCGGACTCTAACGGCGTAGCAGCTTTTGACTGCAGAAATAGAAACTGGTGAGTTTGATCCAAAATGACTTTAAAACCCCTTAGGTACCATCCTGTGAAAGAGCATTTTCATTGAGTTTGGAGGTTTACAAAAGTCTGAGTTGTAAAATAAAAGCTGAGAAAATATCAGGTTGCTTAACTCTAAAAGTCAAAGGCACAAATTAATACATTAAAAGCCTTAACATCATTAACACCCTTGCTTAAATTTATACATGCAGACTCATACTTGGGGTAAACTTTAAATTCTGGATGCTTTCCCTCAAGTTAGCCCTTGACTAAACAGTAATATGAGCAAAAATGTACAAAAATAATCACAAAAAGCAACAAAATGAGCAAAAAGAAAAATGAAATGAGCAATATAAGAAAAAAGGAGGCAAATAATCCCAAAAATGAACAAGAAAGAAAATAAGCAACAAATTAGCAAAAATTGGCAAATTGATGACATCAATCAATGACATTGGTTAAAAAAAAAAGTTTCAAATGAACAAAGTAAGCAACAAAAAAAGATCATAAACCAGTGTGAAGGCAGTTTGTTAGGTTTTAATAAATTTCATGTTATTATTATTATGTTTACAAGCCCTTCTACTTCTACTTGAGTCATTAGAATTATAAAGGAACAGTATTTTTACTTGAGTACCGTTTCTGTTGACACACCTCTGCCTTTATACCCTGTACAGTACTGTACCACGTTTTGAGACACACTGGCTTTGTCGTCTCGTCTCTTCTTGTTATCAGGTTTATAATGACCACATGCATGTATAAAAATGAATAAAAATGTATGCTAATATCAGTACGGGGGTAGGACTTGCAGATATGCTCCTTTGGTTTGTTGCTTTGGTAGGTTTGTAACTGAAAATACAGAGAATGTTTGCACAATATAAACACATCATATCTACTGTATCAAATCAGAGCTATTTTCTCATATTTTCTGTCGCAAATAAGTGCAAGGGGATGTAACACTTAATACTGATATTACATTGTGGAGAAACTGAAATGTTTATCTATATTCTGATTTTATTATTATTTAAAAGTGTATTTATGGCCATTATAATCTGATAAAATTAAACCTAGGGGCCTAAAACTTTTGCCCAGCACTGTACACAAAGAAGGTTTTTCAAAAACCTGTGAAGGCCGAGGCTGTATTGATTTTTTTTTTTTTTTAATCCATGTGGATGCGGTTTGTTTACTGATCAGGATTATATTAAACACTTGCTCTACAGTAAACAGTCGGACAGATGGCTGCTAAGTTTAGCCTCTTAACAAAAGTGTCGGCGCACAAACAGGAACATAGAGTCCATTAACTAAGTAGGCCGCAGAGATGTCGGAAAAAGTGTGAGATTTCTCTTTGAAAGGTTACAAATGATAAATAAACCATTTCTGTGCCAAAGATGCTTTGTAACTAAGTCATATACACTGTTTTTTAGCATCTTCAAAACCTGAAAAAAATTAATAAATAGAAGTGTAGCCACAAGTAATATATACAGTATCTAGAACCTGAATACTTATGGTTAGTTAATAACATAGGAGCACACAGGTTATTTATGTCTTGGATAAGGTCTTTCAGTTGTTATAAACTTTCTGAATAGTTTTTGGCATCTAACAATGAATACTTATTCAGTGATATAGCATCGTTAGAGTCCCTCTGCAACTTCATGCTGGGATGCAAAATGTTTATTATTTTGCTTATTTTTTTGATAATTTTCCTTAATCTAATTTTATTTTCTTCATATTTGGTCATTTTGCTAATTGTTTGTCCATTTTTTATATGTTTCTTTGTTCATTATTTTGCTCGTTTTTGTTTTGTAAGTTTTGTTTATTATTTGGTTGGTTTTTTTTATTTGTTTTCATGTCGGGGATTATTTTCTTCATATTTGGTCATTTTCCTTATTATTTTTCCTTTTTTGTTTGTTTGTTTTCTCAGTTATTTTGATTAGTTTTTATGCATTTAGGTCATCATTTTATGTTAGCTTTATGATTTTTGTTTATAATTTTGTTTTTTGTTTTTATGTTGATTTGTGGGTGTTTACTTCCTTAATTCTTTTTTACAATTTGAGCATTTTTTTCAGCATTATTTTCTGAATTTTTGTCAATTTTTGAGTATGTTTTCTAAATTCTGTTGTTTTTAATAATTACATTTATTATTTTCAATGTTTTATCATTTTCTTTAATTTGCTCCTTTTTTCTATTCATATCTTTATAATTTTATTACTATTTTTGTCTTTTCTACAATATGTTGTTATTTTTTGTCCAATTTGTATATTTTTTTATTTTTGGTGAATATTTTGTTCATGTTTGTGGGGTCTTTTGTTCATTTTATTGATTATTTTGTGAATATTTATTCATATTTATTTGTTTCTGTTCACCGTCTTGATTTAGTGCTTCATTTTTACTTTATTTCTTTATTTTTATTTTGTTATTATACCTCTTAACATCAAGTCATTGTCTTTCAAATAGTAAAACAACAAAATGGCACGTTAAGTTGGTTTTTAAGTCTGGGTTCCCAGGAGTCACCAAATCTATTTCCTGGGTTTTGAGCCAAACTACACGGCTCTACAGTGTTCGGTTTCACTGAGCCCGAGGCGGCTGGCGGCGTCGGCTGAGCAGCGGCCAGCCACAGTCCTGATCCTCTGGAAAAAGACGATAAGCTGCTCCTCACCCGGGTCACTGCCGTCTACATGGCACCACATGCGACTGTTCGACACTGCAACTGAGCTGGAGAAGCTGCTGCATGCATCTGCTGCAAGAAGCAACACCGCAGCAACCATGAGATTTAAAAAAAAAAAAAAAAAACATCTAACGTTGGATAACTATCAGATAAAATCAACCCAAATGATCAGGTGCATATAGCCAAAGGTGGGTAGTACTCAAGTAGTTTTTCCTATTAAATGTACTTCAGAGTCATCGTGTTGCCGAATACTTTTTACTCTTATGCACTTACATAAATGTACTTCTACTCAGTTACATTTGTCTTGACCTTAATGAGTACGAGTAAAAAAGGTTAAAATGACAAAAAAAAGTACAAAATAATCAGTTAAATAAAAAGAACTGAACAAAATAATCAGGAGAATTATCAAAATGAATGTACTAAGCAACAAAAAGAGAAAATGTGCAAAAAAAAATCACAAAAATGAACAACAAAAGTACAAAATGATCAAAGTATTAAGGAAGAAATCAAGACATTTAACAAAACTGAACAACACAGTCAAGTAAATTGTAAAATTAAACACAAGTACAAATGAACAAAATAAGCGAAAAGAAGAAAATAATCAAGTGAATTATTAATGAAGAGTATAATCAAGAAATTGAATGAAATATGAGCAAAAAATGTCAAAAGATCATGAAATGTCAAAATGGTGAACACAAATGCAGGTGAATTTCCCTGAGCAGGATAAATGAAATCTATTCGATTCAAAAATGAAAAAATAAGCAACAAAATTACTAAAACAAACAAATTAATCAACAACAAAAAATTAAATGAAGCTAACATTTTGGTAATAATATAGGTTGTAATAGATTCCATGTTTTAAAGTTACCTAATCCTTTAGTCATTTTTTGTTTGACTTTTTAAAAATTTTTACTCAAGCACTGTACCTGTTGTTTTAAGTATTTTTACTTCTAGATTCTATTTCCTTAGAATGATAACGTACTGTAGCGTTACTGGAGTCTCACCTGTGACTAGAGCTGAGAACCACAGCAGCAAAACTCATGTCCATTTTTGTTTTTTTCTAAATGTGAATGTGTTGTGATTAACAATAATAAACTGACATTGCACAGCATGGGCCCTATTGTTTCGGCTTTCATAAATCAAGGATACAAAAACTACATACTAACACTAAAATGGAAATTCCTCAAAGTAGTACGATTATTGTACTTATAAAGCTAACTAAAACTAAACTGAAATTTAAATAAAAAAAGGTATCAGAATTTAAAACTATTAGGCTTTTTGGGCACTCATTTGGGGGGAATTTTAATCCCTGAATTGATATTATGAAGGTGTAATGGTTTTTTTTTTTTTTTCTGCAGGTACATTCAGGCAGCCACGTCTCCAAAAGACATCATCATTATGGTGGACGTCAGCGGTAGCATGAAAGGGCTGAAGATGACCATCGCCAAACATACCATCAACACCATCCTGGACACGCTGGGAGAGAACGACTTTGTTAACGTCATCGCTGTAAGATCACATTGATATTTTCAGCCACTTTAAACTGTAAACTGACTTTATCTGTGCTGATGTTTCCAACAGTGGTGGGTAGAGTACACCGAAACAATACTCAAGTAAAAGTACTGTTACTTAATTATTCTGGTGACTCAAGTAGAAGTAGAAATACTCGTAAACAGAAGTACTTGAATAAAAGTACTTCTGTAATAAGTTCCACATTACATAATTTGTAAAAAAAAAAAACAAAAAAACAAAAACTACATAATACGGAACTTATTACAGCCTCGTGTATTTTCTTGTTCAATTTCTTGATTATTTTTGTGAATTTACTTCACTATTTTGGTCATTTATGGTCATTATGTATCTTAATTTTATGCTTTACTTGATTATTTTTCTTCAGTTTTCTTGATTATTTTAATTATTTTCTTAATTTTTCTAATTTTTTTGTTCTTTCTGGAATTTTTTTGTACATTGTTGCTAATTTTGTGGCTTAGTTTATTCATTTTGATATTTTACTTGACTAGGTCATTTGTTTAAATTAAATTGATTCTTTGGATAATTTTTACTTATTTTGTTGAAGTTTTTCCCACTTCTTGATTACTTTTTTGAATGTAATTGATTATTTTGGCCATTTGTGCTTATTATGTACCCTACTTTTGTAATTTACTTGACTATTTTCTTGATTTTAAAAAATTACTTGTTGTACATTTCAAATTTTTTGGCTGAGTTTATTCATTTTGATATTTTACTCGACTATTTATGAGTAGAAGTATGTTCATTTTCATCCCAAATGTAATGTCGTAAGAGTGAAATGTATTTTGAAAAACAGCTACTTTCAGAAGTTGTATAAAAAAAAACTACTCAAGTACATGCAAAGGAGTAAATGTACTGGAGTACTATACTCCTCATGAACACACTTCTCCGTGTTGCAGTACACAGACTACGTTCGATACGTGGAGCCATGTTTCAGAGGGACTCTGGTCCAGGCCGACTTGGACAACAGGGAGGTAAAACTATTATCTGGTTCATGAAGGCTTAAAGAGCTAAGGAGGCATCTTACCACCTACTACACACACACAGAGGAACCCCCTCAGCATCATCATCAGATCAGCCTCAACCTCAGAAAACGCAACAGCTCAGTCTGCTGCACTGTGTTTTTGTGCAGTGTTTCTGTCTTTGTGAGGACCAGTTGGACATTATTAAATAGTCAGTACAAAAGTACACTGCCCCTCCTGTCAGGGTTTTCACTTGCACATTCACTGCAGTGATTGATGAACAGCAAGCAACAAGTTAAACAGCCCTGACAGATGCAGTGTCGAGCTTTTCATTTCTGTTCTCTTATTTCATTTCTGTTATTTTATGTTCCGGGACAAACATATACTGTACACATAACATTTTTTACCCATTTACACATAGTGTTCACTACACTGGGGAGGGACAAGGTGACATTAAATTTATAGTAATTAAAAAATGAGGGCAAAAAGAACAGCAAAACACAATAAGAGAGTGTTTATTTTTCACTTAAAATGAACAAAATAACCAGGAAAATGAAAGAAACATAAGAAGTAAAAAGTACAAACTAGTGCGGAAAATCAATAAAAGTGAATAAAGCCAGAGGAAAAATTGAGCAAAATATTAAAAAATGAAGAAAATCTTAACAAAATCAGAAGAAAAATGATCAAATCAATCAAAAAAATGAAGAAAATGTGAGCAAAATTTCAAGAAATTTTCAATGGAGAGGCAGCACACATTTCAGGGTCAGATTTGTGAAATAAAACACTAACAAATAAAATAAACTGGATGATTTTAAAATACAAAGACAACTATTAATGTAAAAAATGTGTTTTCGTGTTTCAGCATTTTAAAATCCTGGTGGAAGAGTTGCACGTTAAAGGAGAAGCAAAGATCAAGAACGCAATGAAGGAGTCCTTTAAAATCCTAAACGAGGTTTGTCACAGCAGCAACAATCACAGGTGTAGATTTCAGGGAGGGTAGTGGTGGGGGTGTCTACTCCTAAAATGTGCATTTAAAGTGTAAAAAAACAACTTTACTGTATATCAATAATGCAATTGTTAGTGTTAATTCTCATTCATTTTTAAAACATTTTTCTTCATATTTTTTTCTTCATTTTCTAAATGATTGTCTTCATTTCTTGTATTATTTTTTCTTCAGTTTTGTTAATTTTCTCAAATATTTTGTTCATTTTGGGCATGATTTCTGCTTTACTCATTTTTGATGCTTTTTTGTGCTCATTTTGTTTATTTTATTTTTTGTGATAATTTTTGTTTTACTTTCTAGATTATTTTGTATGATTTGACACATTTTTGAGACTACGGTCTTCTTTCCTTCATTTTCCTGATTACGTGGTAAATTTTTTGCTTTAGTTTTTTTTCATTCATTTGTTAGTTTTTATTCATTTTTTATTATTTTTAATTTTGTTAACTAGTTTTCTTCTTTTTAATTTTTATTCATTTTCTGGATATTTTTTTTATTAATTTTCTTAATTTATTTTGTCCATTTTTATTCATTTTTCATTATTTTTATTTTTTTAAATAATTTCCTTAGCTTACCTTTTAAACTAATTTTCTTGATTAATTTGTTCACCTTTATGCTTTTTTTTCTTTTAATTATTTTTATTTTTACACATTTTCCAGATTAACTTGCCCCCCAAAACTTACTTCCTTCGGCAACGATACTTCATTGAACAGTATGAAGTGTAATTTGAAACTCAACTTTGCACTTTAAAGTATTAACTGTAAATGACTCTACTACAGACCTTGACTATTAATGTTTATATGCAGGCGAGAGCGAGCGGGCAGGGCAGCATGTGTAACCAAGCCATCATGCTGATCACAGATGGCGCCATGGAGGACTTTGAGTCTGTGTTTGAAGAGTTCAACTGGCCTGAACGCAGGGTGAGGATGAGGGCGCAGGACCCTGAACTGAGAGAAGTGCCCTCGTTCACCCCTCCCTAGAGGTCCTCACAGTTTGAAACACTAGGTCAACATGTCTAAGAACCCTGCTTATGATAAGACCTGACCTAAAAAATTGCTCAAGGACAGATACTGACATCCACTCTAAAATAGATCCTGAAACTGCTGGACCTCAGACCAAACAAAGGTAGAACACAACAGGAGGAGATGTATCGATTTATGTGACAAATTCAAGTCTGATGTCTGTGAGAGGAGCAGGGTGGAGACATTTCTACGTAGACGCAGGAATATCCAGTTGCAGTCTGATCATTTTGAAATCTGCATCTTTTGGCTTAAATGCCTTGAGTTCAGAAATGTGCTGGGATATCAGGAGCAGCACATGGTATATAATGTCTGTCTGGTTTGTAAAAGTGCAACGCATGCTATAAAAAGAATGCAACAAAAAGTTAATCGACACCCCTCAATGCTGAATTAAATATACAGGCCTTGTTTCAGATTTTAATGCAGGTTAAATATTGAACATAGCAAGGCTCATCCACACTACCAGCCTTGTGCTCAGTCCACATTTATTGCTCTTTCTTCAATTTTCCAAGACTGTTCAGACTGAGCAGATCTGAGCAAAGTATGAGCAGACATGTCTTCTTTTACCTACAATCTGAATAGAGCTGGCATCAACCCGGTGTCAACAGGTGTATTTGTCACTCCAGGTGCGAGTCTTCACTTACCTGATTGGCAGAGAGATGACATTTGCTCAGAATACAAAGTGGATTGCTTGCAACAACAAAGGTCAGCCATCTTTGAATGTGTACGTACTGGATCTATGGGTGTTTGTGTGCACATTCTCACCTCTTCTACTGTTTGGTTTTCAGGTTATTACACACACATCTCCACACTAGCTGATGTGCAGGAGAATGTTATGGAGTATCTGCATGTGCTGAGCCGGCCGATGGTCATCAACCACGACCATGACATCATCTGGACAGAGGCTTACATGGACACCGTGGTGAGCCACACTGGCTAATCAGACGAACTTATAGGGTGCTTTCACATATGGCCTTTTTGGTCCACTTTAACAAAACCCTGGTTTACTTCTTCACATAGTGTGGTTTGTCTGAGGTGATTTGAAAGTGTAACTATGCTGAACAAGCAAATCAAACCAACAAGCAAACTCTCGTCCACCTGTTAAGCAAGAATCTGGATGTACAGTGAGACCGACGCAGAAATGACTTAGAGTTGTCAAACCGTTGACAGCCACTGGGGCACTGTTTATTCTCAAGAAGCCCACACTCCCACAGAGTTACTTTTTCATTTGGTGGCCCATTTTGAAATTTGTACTCAGTTAAGATTTTAAGTAAAAGCATATGACAAGTCTCTGCTATGCTGGACTTTGACAGGTTGCCTTGTATGAATGTGAATGAATGTTTGGTGGTCATTTAGGGATGAACTGCTCCTTCCATCCAAACAAACAGGTTGTCATCCTCCTGTTCCTCTTCCGTATCATCATCAGTGTCATTGTCATTTTCATCTCTTTGTTTGCTTTCCCACTGTTTCATTCTCCCATGATCCTCTGGACCTTCCCTTCCATCGACGCGGCAGCTCCCCAACACCAAGGAGGTAAAGAAGAAGAGGTTCCAGTTTTAGAGAATAGTTGGACAAGTGTGAATAGTTCTGTAATAGGTTTTTCAGCCTGTTGTTTCTCATTTATCAATCTGGCGTCATTTGAATGTTTGCAAGTGATGATTTTATTTTCGGAACAGTCTTACGTTGAAAGTTTACCTTAAAATAATCACTGATGTTTCGTACTTGGCAGCTCTTCACAACAAAAGCTCAGAGTTTGCTGCTGATGACCTCAGTGGCGATGCCCGTCTTCAGTAAGAAGAAGGAGACAGTGAGTGACACACGTTTATCTGAAAGCATTTCATCCGTGACATTTGATTTATTTTATTTGGGTATTTAAAGATGTAGAGCTGCCAGCTTTGTAGCCGTACTCTGATAACGTCACCATGTCCGTCTCTCCAGCTGTCCCATGGGATTCTGCTGGGCGTCGTCGGCACGGACATCCCACTACAGGAGGTGATGAAGCTGGCACCGAGATACATGGTGAATATTTTTCTTTATAGAATTATGGGCCTTATGCAGGAATCTTTTCTTATTTACTGTGATAGTATGTGGTTCATTCACAAAGAAGTAAGGGAAAGAGCAAGTAAAACAACATTTACTGATAAGGTTAAATGTCATGTTTTAATGCTCACTACATTGTTTTTATGTGACTTGGCTTGGGACTGGAACACCCTGGTAAACATTTAAAATCATAATAAAAATATAATCATGGAATATTTTTCCTCTGACTTCTCAAAGTAAACTTATCAATTTTATTAATGAGTCACAGCTGAGAGTGACAGTGAGATTTTAAGGTTTTTGTGAGAATTTGTTTTTTGTGGGAATTTTGTGAGATTCATCATTCATAATTTTTCTTCGCCAGGAGCAAGGTCTGCAAAGTAACCATGGCTTGGAGTCCTATGTACAGTAAATTGCATCGGTTGCAATGTATTGTCCTTGTAAAATACATGTAAACCTTTGCCTATTAAAAAGCTTTATATTGTGCATCAGCTCAGCTTCTTTTGGTGTATTTTTTCTTTCCCTGCAGCTTGGAGCTCATGGTTATGCCTTCCTTGTCAACAATAATGGTTACATACTGGCACACCCTGACCTTCGACCTTTGGTAAGTTTTACCTTCAGGCACATATGTACTGTATTTAGGTTACTGACTTACAGTATATGTAATATGAAATAGTACACATAAGTAATTGCCATTGCCTTGCTTTGCCTAATCCCACTCTTACGTCTGCGGGTCAGGAGTCATGGACTTAAGGTCTCTCCGTCGTTCCCTAATTCTCATTGTCACTGCATTCATCAGTCCATCTGTCTGCTGTCCTCTGGCCCCGTCACATCTATTCATCCCTCAGAGTGTGGGTGCATAAGTTCTGGGCCTTTGATGATGTGGCTGAAGTATTGGTGTTTCCTCTTCCTTATAGTTTCCACCAACTGATGATTCATCCCAGACTCTTCCTTGAGAGATACTGTATATTCATTTGATGGTCTGTGCAGCTATAGCATGTCGTCTCCCAAATGCCCTCAGATGTTTTATGTCAGCTGCTCTTAAAGTTCAGGGCTCACACCCATAGTGTGCGACTGGCCACACTACCCAGCCTTTATCAACTTTACTTTGATAGATTTTGAATGAAATCTATCCATCCAAAGGGTGTCGATTGAGCTCCTGACCAGTCTCCAATCCATTCTGCTCTTGCCTTTATTTTGAAACTCCCATCCACATTCTGTTCCAGTGTTGAGCCAAGATAATTGATCTTGACTTGCTCCAGCCTGACATCATGGAATTGTGTATGTAGTTGTTCACAAAGTCTGGTTGCCACCATTACTTTTGTCATTTTTGTATTAATTTCCAGTTGATACTCTTCCAATGTGTCAATTTTATTCAGTAGACTTTGTAAGTTCTTTAGTCCAATGGTTATCCCAACAGGTCAATAATTAGTACAACATTATTTAGAAGCAACATAATATACAAATACGGTAATCTAGAAAGCACTCAGACAGCGCAGACCTCTGCCCAGCAGCTCATTTGCCCCCATAATGTGATGTACCCCCAAGACTAATAGGCATACTGTACATTATTTTATCTACATTATTGTATTCCTTAACCAAACCTATCCGTGGCATTTGGGAATCACATTCAAATGTGGTTTTCTTTTGGATCTACAGTAGCTCCATATGTAATGAAAATACCAAAGATCCATTGGAACTATGCTGATTCAGCAGAGTCTTGACTACAATTTCATGTTAATTGCAGGTCTGCACCATTATGTGTTACCTTATATTGCCATATATTTCATGAGTACCATAAACTTCACTGTTCTGTATCATAGAATCCAGAATATTGCCAGGATCCAGATGAAACTTCAAGATATTGTAGAACCTACTGTGACAGTACCCAGTATTATTTTGCCAAACATTCTGGACATCCTTTACAGAGGTACTTGCAAAAATGTTGAAATTGGCCCTATTTTGCAATGATAAAGAATCCTGTTATTCCTGGATCCAGACGGTGAACCGCATCACACCCATAATTTAATGCAATGGTCCTTATGCCATTACCAACCTATCCTGAAAATTTTATCAAAATCCTTTCATGGCTTTTTGAGGTATCCTGTTAACAGACAGACAACTGGGATGAAAACATAACATTCTTTGTGGAGTTAATTAAAGACACATTGTGTCAAACAACACATTATGATAATTAAAACAACATAATAAAGAGGAGAGAGCCACAATAGCTAATTTAAAAAAAATCAGATAAATAAAACTGCCTAATGAAGTAGTTTATGTTCATGTTAATTCAGGTTATTGCAAAAAATATACTAAGAAATCATCTAGAGTTCCATGTAATACACCGGAAAATGTCTCATAAGGAATAAGTGATAGGGATTTATCTGATCATACTGACGGTGTTGGTTGGTGATTATCGTCCCAGGTGTATAGGATGGAAAGGTGCACAGCATGTAACATAATAGGTTAGTTTAGGATCAAGTATCATTTAAACACCAATATATGTCTGTTTGTCTGAACAGAAGACCAAAATTCTTCATTTAAGTGGCATGCCCACGTATAGTTAGAGTTTGACGATTTATCCATCCACCCTCTTCCACTTATCCATGTCAGGGTCGCGGGGCCAGCAGAGCAGTGCAGTCACCCTTCCCCCAGCTTCCTCCTCCAAGTCCTCTAGGGGTCCCTGAGTGTCCTTCCAGCATGGATTTCCTGGTGCCTCCTCCCAGTTGGACATGGCCCAAAAATGTGATCAGGGAGGCGTCTGGATGAGATGCCTGAGCTCCTCTGGAAGTGGAGGAGCAGTGGTTCTACTCCAATCTCCTCCTAGATGGCCGAGTTTCTCACCCTATCTCTAAGCCTCCCTGTGGTGGAAACTCATTTTAACCACTTGTATTATGATGATGTCATTATCTCTGAATTACATCTACAAATAAACTGGACTTGCATTACAGTTATCTCCAGAATTCAAGTTTTGTCAGTGTCTCAGTAATTCAGCAATAATCATCTGTATGTCCGTGGTACAGCGTAAACCAGAGTTGTTACCAGAGTAGTTTATTTTTATTTAAGCTAATATGGCTGATAATCGCCTGTAAATAAACTATAGAGGAACACAAAAGCTTGGAGTTGAAAGATTTGGAAATCACAGCATGGAGATAAAAATGGAGCAAAGCTTTGCTCAGGTCTAATTTACTTCTTCTCCAGTGAAAGGCAGACTTATGCTGTAATCGTGTGGCAGCGTCCTGAAGGGTACATTAAGGGGACAAGGTATGAAATATTCATGAGGATGGTATTACAGCATGTCTCCTCTGTCCTACAGTACAAAGATGGAAAGAAACTGAAGCCAAAGCCAAATTACAACAGTGTGGATCTGTCTGAAGTGGAGTGGGAAGATACGGAGGAGATGGTAACCGCACACACACACACACACACACACACATGCCTTTTAAACACTGGCCACTTGTTAATGCAGTCTATGAAACGTGAACAAAACTCAACAAAAAGGAAATAAATAAATACATAAACAAAAGACCAAAATACAGACTAAATAACATAAAGAGATAAAAAAGGAACAAAGCGTTTGTGATTTAGACTGCCTTGCTGTGATTTTTCATCTTGATAAAAAACTCATGTTTTCATTTTTTTCTTATTTCATAGGCATGGCTTACTACATAGCTTGGATTTCACACACTATTTACTTCTATAACCTCAATTTACAGTATGACCATATACAAGTTGTTTTTCTTGTTTTGCCTATGCAACAACAGTGACTTCATGCATGGTTCTTTAGCACTACATTCTTAAATTGCAATTGACAAGTGGTTCTAATTGCACCTGAACGCATCCTGTTGGTCTCCTGACACGCTGCTTTTTACACCAGCTGTGTCCGAAAGAGGAAATAAGTGAAACGGACTCAGTATTTAAACTGTTCTTGTTCTAAATATGCAGCTGAGAACAGCCATGGTTAAAGGAGAGACGGGCAGCATCAGTCTGAGCGTCAGAGCTTCAGTTGATAAAGCGGTGAGAAAATATTTTTCGATGCAGTGTTTGTCTGTATTTTTAATGCACTTTGCAGACATGGTTTGACAGGAGTGTAGGTTGCTCAGATTGTGGTACGCTGCAGGGATTTGTCTGGAGATTCTCAGTCATCCAGGTAAACTCTGAGCCTCAGGGGTGTGAATGTGCTTTCACCTGTGGGCATCGATTAGCCTGAAACTCAGTTTGGATGAAACTCAGTTTGATTTTGTCAAAATGCCCGCACAATTGAGCATCTGTCCTCAAAATGACTTTAACACCTAAGGGATGATGAAATTTAATTGAATGGTTTGATTTTTTAATAACGAGTCATTTCAGATCACATACTGGAATTGGCACAAACCAGAATTGAGACAAAAAGAAGAGATTCTGTGTAATTCATACATTTGTGTTACTTTTGCATCAAGTCTCAATGTACGTAGACTATAAGGCTATGTTCAGACTGCAAGCCCAAGTGCCCAGCTCGGATTTATTGCCCAGATCCAATTATTTTGTTTGACAGTTCATATTACTCTTTAAAATGTGTCATACTTCAGATTCTAATATGAACTGTTGACGTTCCTGAACGGACATACTGTACATGTGCAACAGAACAAACAGATTCTGCCTTCAGTGATCAATAGATCATAAATGACAAGTTGTTAAGAGACAAATCATACCATTTACAAAGTGCAAGAACAACAAGAGATGGAATAAATCATATTCAAAAACTTCCCAATGAAGCATTGTATGGAACTAAAAATTATGTCTGATCTGATCCTCACTTTGTAGATGGTCCTTACACACCTTTGTTTCAGTCCATCTCACATAGAAATCAATATAATTCATACTGCTGATTTCAATGAAACTCTGGTTGTACAGTATCAGTTATGATTTGTTTCGTAACAACTTGTCAATAATGATCTATTGATCGTGGTAGGTTGAACGTCTGAATATCTGTCCAACTTTACCTCTGTGAGTTTTTCAGAAGCATCACAAGAAATACTTGTGAGATCTGACACCTCACAGTCCCTGTACTGACTCCATCCATAAAACTGTCTTAAATATTTACATGAGTGATCTTTGTCAACACAGAATCATGACAAACGTGGGCTGAGAATGACGCGAAAGCTGCATCAATTCCAATATGACAGTTCAGACTCAGGTTGCATTATGAAACATTGCACCTGTATCTGATTTGACACCACATACAACACGCAAGTGGCCCAAATCAGATTTAAAATGATCAGATTCCATGTGAATTGTGACGTTCACTTTGTCAAGAAAAAGACATACGGGCATAAAACCTGGATTTCCGCCACTTGCACCTGCAGTATGAATGCAGTCTAAGAGACCCAGTTATAAGACACTTTATAACACTTTGTAACACTGATTAAAACATGTTTACACTTACATCCAACAGAAACGGCCTCTTTACCTTGTCAATGATTACTTCTACACAAACATTGATGAGACACCTTTCAGGTAAGTATCACTTGAGATGTGTAGTATGTATTTTAAATTAACTGTTTTCTAATAGAGTAAATTAATTGGTGAAGAATGTGATGAAAATGTGGTAATGAAGAGACTGAAAACTATCTGTGGAGATTTTAATGTATTTTTCTGCTGAAAAATAACCACTACGTCCCAGCTGGTATCAGTCTGTTCTACAAAGGAATCTCAGTCTGAGGAGTGGCACTATAGCTAGTGATTTTATTGTTTATTTTAATTAGCATTTGTCGGTAACGCACTTTGTGGTTTTCGTCTTGAAATGGGCTGTATACTGTAAGTAAAACTTTACTTACTTACTAGTTTTAATCTGACCTGCAGAAGAATATATTTCAAGGAGAGATACAGTACAAAAGGATAAATTATATACACTACTATGCAAGTTTGAAGTACATTTTGTTTTCAAGTTTTGTGTTTTTGATCAGATTGTAAAAACTGTAAACATACCTTCCTCAATCACAATATAACCAGAATACACACAAGCAACCATTTTAATTTCTTTGTAAAGAAATATAGTCTTACCTCCCTTGCTTTGAACTATTCCAGCCAGAAAATATGAGATCTAGTGACTTAAATCAGGTTTCATTCAGCACATGTAATAACGTTGGTTCTATGTCTTGCCACATGAATAGATGTCACACTAAATATGGATTTTATCATAAAGTTTATTCATTTTTGTACACGTGTACGGATGCCACAAACAAATGATGCCTGAAACTTTTGCCCGACACTGCATGATACTGTTTGGTTTATAGGATGTGGATTACATAAGGACACACTCAGTCATTTCCTTATCAGCTGTTAAACTGGGGCTTCATCACTTCAGTCACACTGTAGAGCTCAAAGCACCTAACCTGTTAAAGCTCTCAAGAGAATCAGTTTGATTTGTCCACCAGTGGGCACTGTTGCATCTTAAATAGTCCAAAAACAGTTCTGTCTGCGTTATCTCACTATGATTTCTCTGGATCTTTTGCAGCTTTGGCATGGCGCTCACACGAGGACATGGCAAACTGATGTTTTTGGGAAATGTATCTGTGGAAGAAGGTAGCATCCTTAAAACACAGGTATTGTTTTCATTGTGCATTGTCTTATACAACCTTTAAAAACATGATTTTTTTTTCCCACTGGCAGGGTTACACGACCTCACCTCTCCAGACCTCACCATTGCCTCAGAGTGGTATGTATGAAAAACAGAAAGCTGCAGATTCAGAATGCAGGAGTTCAGTCTGCAACACATTTATTTATGTAGATGATGATATGAAGTGAGGTGGGCCAAATGGCCAAAAATGCTGTCAAAAAGTTTTTATATCACCTGAAATATACTATTTTTACAGTAAACGTTAAATGATTCAAGTCTAAGGGCCTTGGATGTAGATATTGCTGTTAGGCAGGTTTATTAAGCTTTGTTATTTTTAATTGTTCTGTTATGCATTTCTCCTAAATCTTTCACAAATCATACTCTTCCAACAAATCTTCTTTGCTTAAATAAACCCAGAGAAAGGTGAAATCATACAGGTTTTCTTGTAAATTCCCTGCATTGTCAAAGCAGGAATATCTGTCAATCTTCATTTGGGAGCTGACTATAAGGATCCCCATCAGCTGCATTAGCTATTCTTCTGGGGATCCAAGAAAACAGAATAGATATGAAATTGTTAAAAAATAAAATGTACAACACATCAGATTTCAGTCATCACAAAATTCGGACAATTAGCTACAACAAGAAAGTGATTCAATTTAGAAAAGCTGGCGCCAAAGTGTACGTAAATACATGCATACACATTATTATACACGTTTTGTTTATAGGCCATGTGAGCAGAGTTTAGAAAGTTGTCAGACTAGACTCGGCTTATTTATTTAAATAAAATTCATTTATTTGATATGGACACGGCACGCAGCACCACTGTGCTACTGATTCTCAGGACTTACTGTGAGACAGACATTGACCCCGCCCACCGAAAGTACTCCCAGCTCCAGGCCGCCGTTCGCTACCTGCTGGGGAAAGAACCAGACCTTGAGTGTAAGTTGAGCGCTGTTTTTTTTTTTTTTTTTTTCTTAGTGATGAATAGAGCTTGTTTGACCTTTATGTAACTGAATTCCTCTGCTGCCCAGGTGATGAGGTGCTGCTGCAGCAGACACTGTTCGATGCCGTGGTAACGGCTCCACTGGAGGCCTACTGGAACGCCCTGATGCTCAACGACAGGTCAGAAAGTCACCAGCTGCAGTTGTAGTTTATTTGTGATTTCCTAAGTTAGATTTTTAAATTCTTGTGTCTTTTTAGGGCACTCATTGAAATACTAAAAGATTTTGTTCATTTATTTAGAGCTTATTTTATTCATTTTGATGTAAAATAAGTTCAAATTGACCACTTTTCTCATTTTTAGTTCATTTTGTCACTTACAGTATTTCCTTCATTCTTGTTTATTTTTCTTGATGATTTTGTATACTTTTCTTCATTTTTTTTCGTGATTTTGTTCATTTTGTTTATTTTTTTCTTTTCTTTATAATTCTCGTTCACTTTCTTGAATACTTTATTCAATTCAACTCATTTTTTTGAGTATTTTGTCTATTTTTCCTCAGTTTTTTTTTCCTCATTTTCTTCATTATTGTTGATTTTCTTGAGTATTCTGTGTATCTCTACTAATGTTCTTCATTACTTTTTATTATTTTAATTCATTTTCATTATTTTTTTCATTTTCCCTCATTTTCTTGATTATTTAGCCACCACTCCACCCCCATTCTACACTTTTGAATACAGTGTAAAAAAAAACTGCAGTAAGTCCAAAAAAAAATTAAATAGTGAGAGTCATTTCAAACTCCTTATGTAAAGGTTTTCAGGAAAAAAGTGCACTTTCTAAAATATTGATGTGTAGGTGCCATTTTTAAAAGTCTGGTGACGTTACCATATATGGTTTCTTGCCCGATAAAGGGTTAAGATGTGGACAGTAGAGACCTTTAACTGCTTAAAGCTGTGTTTATAATGTCCGTCCAGATTTTGTTACTGGCTACTTCACTTGTGTGAGAAGTTTAACGTTCCCTCCACATGATCATTTTGTCAGCCAGACCAGTGACAGATTTATTTTGCACACCATCATCCATCAGATCTGCCATTTGTCACCTGTGTGTTTTCTGCTGTTACTGTATGTCCTTGTCAAGGTGGCGCCAGCACACATTCGTACTGATCAGTGGTGTGCAGAGTAAACAGAGAGTACTCAAGTAAACGTTGTGTGCTTTATTATTCTGATGACTCAAGTAGGAGTAAAAGTACAAATAAAACTATGTACTTAAATAAGAGTAAGAAACACGTCTGAAGAAAACTAGTCAATAGTGTGTAACTTCATAACAGAATTTATTAGAGACTAATACGTTGCACTTGAGCAGGTTATTCAGGATGTACATGTAGGTAATATCATTAAGTGCACATTAATTGTGATTAATTAAGTGGCAGACAATAAGGAGATGGTGCTTGTTTTGTGTATTTACTTGATTATTTAGATAATGATTGCTTATTTTGTTGCATGTTTTGTTAATATTTGTCCAATGTTGGTTAGTTTGTTCATTTTTCTTACTGTACTTGATTATTGTTTATATTTTTCTCAAATTGCTGCTTATTTTGTTCATTTTTTTATTTGATTTATTGGCTATATTATTTTTTTTTTCAATTTACCAGATTGTGTTGGTAGTTTTGTTTTTTTTTTTTGTTATTTCTTCATTTTTTGCTTTGCAATATTTGTACCGGTTATATTGTTCCTTTTGTTAATTTATCTGATTATGTTGCATGTATTGATTCATTTTTAATGATTTTGCTAGTTATTTTGTTCATTTTTCTTACTGCACTTGATTATTAGTTATTTTTTGCTAATTTTGCTGCTTAATTTGTTCATTTTTGGCTTATTTTTATTGGTTATATTGTTCATTTTGTTAATTTATCTGGTTACGTTGCTTGTTTTGCTCATTTTTAATAATTTTCTTATTTTTTGTTGATTTGTGGCTTGTTTTTATTGGTTATATTGTTCATTTTGTTAATTTATCTGAGTATCTGAGTTCTTTTGTTCAATTTTTTAAATAATTTTCTTACTTATTTTGTTACTTTTTATTCACTTTTGTTGGTTATATTATTTATTTTATTAATTTACCCGGTTATGTAGTTTATATTTGCTAATTTTGTTGCTTGTTTTGTTCATTCCTGTCATCTGCTCAATGTTTGTTATCGTTTGTTTTTGCCATTGGCTTCAGTTTTTTTATTTTTGTGGTTTTGTTTCGTCCGTTTGACTAGTTTTATTAATTGTGTCACTCATTTCGGTGATTAAGTCGTCCTTCTACAAACACTGACACTTCAAACCTTCAAACAGGACGAGCTGTTGAATAAAAGCTCTTCTAATGTTTAATCTTCTGAGGCTTAACTTAATGCAGGAGGCATAATCAGTCCGTTTGATATGAATATCTAACTCATGAATAATTTTGTCCGCAGGGTGGAGCCAGGGTTGGAGACGGCCTTCCTCGGGACCCGTGCTGGTCTCATGAGGATCATGAGATTTGTGGGAGTTGAGAGCAGAGTGGCCAAGTAAGAATCATTTAAAGTTTTTACACGGTGCTGGAGCTCATTACAGTTTTTTTTTACGCTCACTTAAACACATTGGCCAATACTGAAGCTACTTTTCCAAACTCATCACAGAGTCTGCATTACCAACATGCATCTTGGCCAAATGCACCAAACTCACTCAAATCACCACATCTCAAAATCATGACTCACATACAGCATGTCAACAATTCTCATCTGAAAGCAAACACTCATAACATACTGACGTAAAAACACGACCCCTCCTTATCGTGGTGGAGGGACTTGCGTGCCTGAGTGATTCTAGGAGTTACTGTATGTTGTTGGGGGCAGTTCGCCACTGGTAGGGTCTCCCAAGGCAAAGTGGTCCTAGGTGACAGGTCAGACTAAGAGCGATTCAGAAGAATCTTATGACTATGCCTTCCTGTGGGCCCCCCACCTGCAGGAAGGGTCACAAGGGTCTGGTGCTATGTGGTTTGGATGATTGCCAAAGGCAGGGGCCCAGGTGGTCCAAGCCCCGGTTGCCAAAACCACTGTAGCTCTAACTGGGGGGAGGCCCTGGGGCAGACCCAGGACACGCTCTTGGATGGCCTGGGAATGCCTGGAGGACCCCCTGAAGGAACTGGAGGAGGAGGCTGGGGAGGGAGGTCAGGCTGCTGCCCCTGCGACCCTGATCTGGATAAGCAGAAAATGATGGATTGATGGACAACAGGGAGCATCATTGTAAAGAAATAATGAGCTGTTCTCCTTGAAGTTTGATTTATCACATAAATCAGCAATTTATCATTGAGCAACTTTTTCACTTTATCGACTTTGCAATAAGAATGTGACAAGCATGATGCAGAAACGCAGATGTTTGCTTTATAGGATCATACACATCATGAATTTGTAGAAATTAAAGTTGAAAAACAAAACATCCCTGAAAATTCAGTTATTTTCTTTCACATTCTGCAGAGATTTTCTGTGGATTGTACAAAAGTAAAATGAAGAAAAATTGTTATCTTAGATTTGAATGTTGTCTTTGAAGTTTTGAAAATAATCTGTTAGCCTTTGAAAAATGTGCTGAAAATGTATGTAGTGTTTTGCAGTTTGTTTGTGAGTGAGAAAAGAGTTTGTGAATTTTGTACACTATCATTGGATGCATTTTGTGTGAAAGCAATGTAAAATGATTCAGAATTTAGTTCATATGAACTTATGCTTCACTGATTGTGTGAAGAGTTTTGCAAATGTGGCTTCATTAATGACTGATGCGTTTGTAAAAAGCTGTCATGCCTCAATTAGACTGATTTTCATGTCCATGTATGTCTTAGGATGCATCAAAAACGTACAGTATATGCTTTAGAAATTTAAGTTACGTATGTGGAAAATGTTACAAAATGAGTAAGGAATTTCTTGTGTATTTCTTCATGCATTGTTCTAGCACCATTACATTAATACAGTGGACTCAAAATAAAATGTTCGATTCCCCCTTGACAGGAGGTTTCTGACGCCGTCCGATAAGGCCAACCTGTTCACCATCGATCACTTCCCTCTTTGGTACCGCCTGGCTGTGGAAAACACTCCTGGAAGGTTCTTCTATTACCCCATCAACGATAAAGGTCAGACCACTCTATCTTACTTCTGTTCCACTGACAACAACGTTAAAGGCTCTTTAGAGGAAATCAGAGATGTCTTTTTAAACATTTTATAAATTATTCTGAACTGTGCAGTTTGACCATTGTTGATATTCTTGGCATTAATTAGATGATAGTACTGTGCGTCATGGGGATGAAAAGAAGGCCATTGTTTTGCAGACTGAGAGGAAGGCGTCTGATTCTCAGGTAGATCGGTGTCCTCCGGCACTGAATTGGATTCTGTCTCTATTGGCTCGATGGTTGTGAAAGTCCAATAAATCTTGCAGACAGCGTTTCTAGTTCAGAGCAGAAAGTGAAAGGCGATTTTATGTGATTGACAATGTTCTCCAGCATTCAAATCTGAGGGGATTTTTAATAACATAATTATCATCTTACAGATGGAGAGCCCAGTTATTTCCTGAAACGTCTTTTTTCACTTCACGTCTTTAAGTTTCATATTGTTAATGTTGAGGTACATTTTCCACCAACAGGAGTGAAGTATATCGTAGCAACAACAGCGGTGACCGTGTCATCAGAAGGAAAGACGGCCATGGCTGGAGGTGAGTTTCAGTTCTGATGTAAACACCTCATCATAAAAGGTTTCATAACTGCATTCTTGAAAAAGTGACATCAGTACATTTATACTTTTGACAATTTTAAAATGTTACTACTCTGAGATAAAAGGAGGTTGTTAATATTGCAAACATGTGCTAACTTAATATATAGGTCTAATCAGTCTTCACCATGCTTAGGTTTAAGTAATTCAGGCATTAAGGGAATTGGATCCAGTCGATCACCTGTATTGTTTGTATCGTGTATGTTCACGTGGATGTGCAAAGTGGAGCTGGTTGATGTTTGCTGTCTTCTTATTTTTGACTGATCAAAAGTCACATGGCAGTTTTCCACCAAATATGAAGAAGAATCGTGCTGCAGATATTAGTTAATGTGGTCTTCAGCTATTTTGATATTTGTCATATTATTTTTCAAGCAACTATTGGACTTCATAAATGTGAGAAGCTGATGTTTTCCTTTGTCGACTAAATACAAACTATAACTTTGAGGACACCACGTTAGGCTGGGACAACGTGTAATTGTCTTCTTCTGATACTGTGAGTAATTTTGTCAACAAAGCAACAACACCAGGTTGTGCTTAATTTTTAATAAACATTAAAATGTGTTAAATCTGCTCAAGTAATGCTCTGGAACATCCACTTAAGCATTACATAGACAGTCCCCCCCAGCAGCCATCATGTGTTTATATGACTAAAGAGGATAGAAGAAATATTGTTTTGGAGTTTGTTACATTACTGTTATCTATTTAGCTTAATTAAAGATAAGGTTGGGGAGGTAGAGGAGATTATTTTTTTGGATTTATAGGTGAGCAGTGGTCAGCATGTGTGATGCAGCTTAGGCAGAACAAATGAAAATGGCCAGGATTTAAAGGTGGAGTAAATTGGGGCGGGACTGAGTGAGATTGATTGGATGAAAGCTCAGTCCAGCTAGGACTCCTCACCTTGACTCAATATTTAATGTTACTTTGCAAATGAAATATGAGTCGGCCTTGCAAGTTTGCTTGTGTTTAGGGTGTTTTTTTGAGACGTATCTGCGTTTCTGTGGTTTACATGTTTTAGTGGTTTAAACAAAAGAAAGAAAACACAGCTTAGCTAAATATAGAGTTTATTATTTTCAGCATCATTAACAGTCCTCAAGTTGAATATGATACTTTTGATGTGCTTTTCACAGAAAATATGGATAAAATAAAACAAAACACACATTTGAAGATTACATTTCATATTGGCAAACATCCTCACATTTTTTGTCGGTTTACTTTGCTTCTGCAATGTTTGGTTATACGGTAATTGTTGTCTTAACCATATGTCTTTGAGCTGTAGAGTTTGTGCTGTGTCGAAGCCGCTGCAGTTCAAAGCTTACCCACTAGGTGGCAGTACAGCTCTAGTCTGAATTTGATAGCACTATATCTGTTAAACAAGCTTAAAGCAGCAGTTCTCTGCAAGCAACACCACTCTGACATGGTTCAAATAATCAGGGAGAATAGATTAGCTTATTCAACTAATAGGAGCACTAAAAAAGTTCTTAAAATATGGTTGCTGAGGGTAACAAAACTGTAAGTAATCAAAAAAAACAAACATTTGTACAGAAACAACAGGAGAAATGTCAGGTTCCACAGATTCATGTTTGTACTTCTGAAATTTGTGCTTGTTGAGCTCAAATAAAAAGACAGACAGTTTGAACAAAAAGGTAAATTAATTTTTCTGAAGTAGAAACAAGAAATACAGATGTAGAGAAGTCAAGGTGCAGAAGTGCCAAATAGCAGCTTCAGAGGACTTTAAAAGCTGGCTGAGAGATGCAGCGCAGGGAATAACAATTCACAGAGCATCCATACATTAAAAGAAGTGCCGCAGCATTCCAGCGTCTCTGAATTAAATCTGTTCCATGAGGTGTACAATCAGCTCCTGCCCAGAGGTTTTCAGCACAATCATAGAGCCACAGGGTTTCTGTCTCTACACATTGTCTCATCAGTGATGAGAGCTGAGGCAGCAGCAAGGATCTGAATTCAGTAAACAGCAGAGGGTCAGAAGCTGCTGATTCGATACCCATGCACAATGCCACATGCTTCTTTGGGTGGCATCTCCTCCGGTGATGATGGAGATGACATTTGCCCATCCTCCAGGTCTGTCTCACCTCCTGATTCGGCCATCAGAGGCTGGCCGCGGCTCTTCATTTCTCTCTGGTACCTCGCCATCAATGAAGCATAGACACAGCCGTATGTTGCCGCAACCACCATCATAACACAAACTGTGCCACAAACCACACCTGCTATTATTTGTGTGCCATGTGCCCGTCGGACACTGACGGGTCGGTAACGCTGACGGACACATTCCTCATTGCTGATGACCCGCCCGGGTGGACAGGGAGGCCGAGTGGCGTATCCTGAAGGGCCCTCCTTGGTCTGACTCTGCAGGCAGTAGCTAAACATCTCTGCTGGCACGCTGCGGATGTCCCTGCCCCTCAGATTCCCCGGGAGACTGCACCGCATCGCATCTACCTGCCCATCTATAAAGCAGACAAGAAAGAAAAAAGAGAGGAGCAAAATGGGGAGGGAATAAATGAAGTGGAGAAAAGGAAGAAGGAAACAGGAGGAGACAGAGGGGATAGAGAGAGATCGAAGTCATTATATTCTTAAATGCATTTGCTCAGCATACATCCATCCTGCAGAGTGGAGATTAATTGCTTCGATTAGACAGCTTTTGAAGTACAGATGTGAAACAGTGGGAAAAGAAGTGATTTGCTTCAGAAAAACACTGTAAGCCGACTGACAGAACTATCAATTGCACAGTATTTTTATGTTTGGAGAGGTCTTAACAGCCCTGCTCACCCCTGTAAATCAACCACTCCATCCAGTGCTTGAAATCCTGTAGTTTACAGTCGCACTCCCAGGGGTTTCCTGCTAGCTGGAGCTGCCGTAGCCCCACCAAGGGCTCAAAGGTGACTCTGTCCAGGGCCACGAGCCTGTTGCTGGCGAGGGACAACCAGGATAGTACTTGTAGCCCATCCAGCAAGCCTTTAGGCAGCCACAGGAGGCCATTGGAGGACAGGTCAAGCCCTCGCAGCTGCCATAGCCCCCTGAAAACTTCTTTTCTCAGGCCAGCGCTTCCCTGACTTAGATTTAAGCCTTGGACAGCCTCTAAGCTATTGTTGGGGTCAGAATTCGTGAGGCGTGTTCCGAGGTAGTTAGCAGAGAGGTTGAGCCAACGCAGGCTTGTCAACCCTGAGAAAGCTCCAGGCTGCAGGGTGGAAAAGTGGTTCTGGGAAAGATCCAGGAGTTCCAGGCTGCTGAGATTAGACAGCTCTGTCGTACCCAAAGAGGAGAGGTTGTTTTGGGTCAGGCGGAGGATCAGACAGTGCTGGTCCAGTAGCGCTACGATTGATGTCAGAGAGAGGAGGCCGACAGCAGAGCAGTCAGTGGTGTTTCCGTAGCAGCTGCAGACTCCAGGACAGGCATGGACCGAGCCCAGCATTCCCAGCAGAACTAGAACCAGGCTGGATAATGCAGTGCAGACTGAAAGAAAGACATGACAAAGAAGCAAAAAGTGTTCATTTGGATCCTTAAAGAACTACAGATGCCTCGAAACCTCAAAACTTGACTGCATTTGTCAGTAAAAGTTCCATTTGAAGTTTCTTGTACATTATACATCAGTGAAACCGAGGCAGTGTTTAATGTTAGAATTCATGATACAAGCATTTAGCACTCAAGTAAAAGTAAATCAGTACTGTTCTTTTGGAACACAAAAACTCAAATACTACTTTCATATGCACTTAGTATCAGGTACCTAAAATATTGTTAAGCCCTCTGCCACAATAATGCAGGGAATAAAACAACATAAAGGTACAAAAGTTGTCTCTTTCTCTTTACACATTTTTCCTTCACACAGATACAGTATGTACAGTAACTTTTCTTCCTAAGAGAATCATTAATCATCTTTTCCATCCTCACTTCTGTGGCTCTGTCAGTGTGTGGTGGATTTACCTGCACAGTCTGTCCCCTCCAACTGAATTTTATGTGTTTCTCTTGTGTTGACCTGATTTCTCCCTGTTCGGGTCATTTATGCAATGAGTAGTGCATTTGTGTCTCCAGTCAATCACAGGAACTCGTTTACATCTCCAGCCAATCAAATCGTCACAGCTCATTGGGTAGGAAATCACTAACTCTCGTGCTCACAAGACAAATATGGAGCTTATCTATTTGAGTTATGTTTTTTTGTTGAACCTCTCCTTGAAGTTTTGTGAAGGTGTGGGGGAGTTTATGTCTGCCATAGAGTGAACATACTTTGAAAAGCACCCAGAGAATCAACGTCTGCTGGTCTTTTTCACAACTTTTTTGGCATCTCTTCCCAGGTAAGGTGTTCGAACACTGGCTCTATCATTGAGCCTTGTGTTTGAATAACGGTATTGGTAAACAGAGCAAGAGGAAAGTTGCATACTTTACCTTTAAGTCCTACAAGTCATTTGATTTGTCCACTAATTTTAATCAAGCTCTAATCCCTTTAGCAGCCTTTACCGTTATTAAAATATCAATCAATCATTCAAGTACATTAAAAATGAAAATTCACAAAATCATTTGTTTTCCTTGAAATCTCAAAATAACTGGCAACATTTTTTAAAATAAATAATTAACCAAATTTCTCTCATGGTAATATCACAGAGGTCAGGACAGCTTAACTTACACTTTACACTATTTTTTTACCCTCGTCTGTTAGACAAATGCTACTTCAGTAAAAATTTGCAACACAGCCAACATTTTGCAGCATTCACTTTCCACAATGGGGGTCAGGGAGTGTGATCTAACTTTTAATTCTGAGTGGCGTTAAAAACGTTTTAAATCTAACTTGCTTTAAAAAGTATAAGGCACTGGAAATCTACTTAAATGTTTTCCACTTCAAAAAGGACACATAATCTAGTTCCCGATGAGAACGAACGCATTAAAACCCTGCAGGGTAAAGGATGAAGCCCCCGTCTCTACTCACCCAGACTCTCCAGATAGTTTCGTCCATAGTTGTACAAGATCTTCATGTCTGTCACATGGACTCGGCTGAGGCTTCAGGCTGACACCCTGTGGTCCTCTGTCCCGCTCTGCTGGGGTCACAGTGACGCCCAGTCAACGAGAAAATCCTGGAAAACAGGAAAGATTGAAGTCCAAGAGGAGCCGTTATTTCAGACATTTTCTGATCGCTATGCTCCATTTTTCAGCTATTTAACGAATCCAGTGCCAGCCTCCTCTGTCAATATCCAACCTGTCTTTGACCCATGCATCCTCTGGCAGGTTTACATTTTTAACTTTATTACTGCCTGCCATCGTTACAGGGAGTTGGACTTAAGAGGTGAAGTTTCACATAATAGAACTCACCCAATATTTCTGATCTTTGTTGATGATGCTTCTGGGGTTTTTCTGTGTGTGTGTGTTTTTTTAGAGTAGTTACGGTATTTTTCAGCTCTGGGATTGCAGTTCTTTAGCAAATGCACCTTAAGAGTTGAGAGTGACCTCTTTCTTTGAGTTTATATGTCCTTGATCTCATACTCTTGGCTTTTTATCATATTTTTATACTTAATGACTCACTCCTCTTTTGCTCACATGAGTCACTCAGGGGAATTGTACGTCCATTCAATTGGACTTTTCCATGCAAATCTACGATACTGTAACGGTTGATCCTGTGCCTTGTTCAGATATTCTTTGCTCTCCTCCAGCTTCACAGACATTTACATTCATTCATCTCGTTGATAGCTGCTGAAATATTTACACTTTCGCTCTCTGTTCTCCCATTTGATCCTGGGATTCAGACTTAAATCTTCAGTCTATTTCTTCAACCTCTCAGCTACCATGAAGAGTGCAACTCAATATGTGAGATTAAGTGGAGAGCTTTGTATGCACAGATTAAAAAACATCAACATTATTCTCAGGCAGAGCTGATCTACAGTATATTGGCTTTTCAGGCCACAGTTCTGCTGTAAGTCAGAGCGTTTCATTTTTCCTCAATCCTCTCCATTCTCTGCCTTTCTTGCTCAGACAGAACACACAAGGAGCTTCATGATGAACTGAAATAATCCTCTGTGTTTTCAACCAGCAACACCAACACCGGAGGAAAAAGTCAATGCCAACTTCTGTCTTCTTAACTCCCACTCACAATTCCTGTATGCTGCAGATAGAGTACAGTCTCAGTATTGTTTCGCACTAATAATCAAGGAACATGTTTTCAGTTTTGATGATATGTTGAATTTTAATTTCCTCATTTTTCCCTCTCTTGATATTGCTGGCAGCACTTTAAATTCAGATATGCAGAGGGAAGTGTGTATGGGAGATATCGTCGCTGAGTGAAAGAAAAGTACTGTCACGCCATCCATCTGCAGCCGCTCTAAAGAGTCAAAGAAATGCTGCTTCAAGGTCTTTCTTTTGTTGCAGGTCTTTCTTTTGTTAAGTTGGCACAAAGATGCCAGTCACTCTGTCGTGGACTGCGTGAGGCAGGAAGGTGCCCTTAGGCCACAACTGGCATTTAAAAATGGGAGGAATTATAATGCAGGAAGAGTAAGAACAGGATAGGCAGACGTACAGGGAGAAGACGATGTGACTCTGAGAGAATATTTGACATGAGTTGGTGTTATTGAAAGAACACAACCTAGATTTGTCAGACTAATTCCCAGATGATTTTCACCGATAGATTTAATTTGTTTCCTTTGCCATGCAGGTTATATTTTTGCTATATTTATTTATTTATCTCTTTGTTGTTTCACAACATAACTTAAAGGTTATGAATGGATTGGATGGAATTTTCAGGATAGGTCAGAAATGGCACAAGGACCAGTTGATTTGATTCTCCGAGTGATCGGGATCATTGTGTGGACCCACAAGATTTTTAAAGGATTGTCCACCGTTGTGAGATACAGTGGGATCAAATTCAACATTTGTCCTAGTATCACTACAAATAACACCCAGAAAATTCCAAAAAACATAGGATAACATCATGATAGATTCTATCGAACCACAAAGTATGATCCACACATGGGCAAGATTCCAGATATAGTAATGCAGAACAATTATCCTGACAGGGGTCCAGGAAAAATAGCTACTGTAAGGTAGAAAATAAAGCTACAGACGTGCAACTGGCACCAAACTGTAGTTGAAAGTCTGCTGACTCAGGAATGAGCCCACGGATTTAATGTATCTTCAACATTTACGAAGCTAGATCCAAAAGAAAACTGACATTATGGAAATATTATTTTGCATGGATATCTTTAGATTATATTTTCTTGACATTGATCATTTAAATTTTTTGGTGACTTGCTGCCCACTTACCTGTTTCTTACACGTAATGTTCTGTACTGAATGTCATACTGTAGCACCACAATACCTACAGACACTTAGGATGATCGTGAACAAAAGCATAAGGAACCCAGTACAAATGAAGCTGCATATGACTTGACTGTGAATTTTAAATGTGTGCATGCTGGCTCCTCTTCAAACCTCTGCAATGTAATGTTTCTCAGAACCCCCTTCTCTGCATAGATCTGCAGAGATGCAAAATGTGACTGCAGAAATGTAGGACTCACTTAAATTTGTAGCGTTTCACACGCAAGTGATGTTTTCTAGTCTTATCTTAGTCATTGTATGTGTTTTCAGACTGATCACAAAAAAATCTGATGCATTTTTACAAAGCCATGGACAAGGAAAGGACTTGAAAATGTACAGTGTCAGTTTACAATTTATGGGAGAGGGTTGTGTTTAAGATTATTATTATTCACTGAAATGTTAAAAAAAAAACATACAGCGATTAGCCATTGGTCTGATATGTTGTTTATGTTCTATTAGGAATAAAATATTGTGGCGCTTGGCGGCCATGTGGAGTAAAAACGGCGAGGAAACCGGCGGTTCACACACAAGAACTTTTATTGCCACA
>JAQQAE010000724.1:0-30133 GCA_029823295.1 Pseudamia nigra
AAACATTGTTTCTGAGGGCGAAACACAGTGAATTACATTGGGCTATAAGAACTGAGGGTAAACCTTGTTTTTAGGTATGCCTTGGCTCCAGAGAAGCCCTGCTAGCCCAGCTGTCCACCCTTGCTCTGGCTCTTAAATCAGATGGTCCCTCCATCCTGGCTGTCCCTGGACACCTTGCTCCCAGCCCACTGCAGCATGGGACCCAGAACCCTGTAAATGATTTATTGCCCATGTAGCGAAACCTCAAGCCCAACCTCTCCTCAACTCCTTCTCAATACTTCTCCCCTTCATCTCTCTGCACTCCCTGTACCCTGCATGCCAGCTGTCTTACTTCCTCATACCGGCCAAAAGAAAAATCCACCTCCATTTCCCTTCTGTGTTTTGATTTTATTGAGGACTCCTTTTCATTAGAATTCTTCTTTGCTATTTCTGCTTTTTGTCAGTTACATCTGGAAGATTGCATTCTTACAGTCATGTTTTTTATACTTCATCTTTTTTTGTATGTTCATTGTGTTTCAAGGTGAGAGCAAGTGTGTGCTGGGCTATTTGTAATTCACTCTCTACCATGACAGAGAATTTCTGTTTGCATCTTTGTCATACAAACAGACACCGAAATCTGTCTGATAAGGCTCTGCTACCTTTTATCAAAAGCTCAAAAATCCTCTTTGTTATTTTTGAGGCTTCCTAGATGTGGGTGAGTCAGACACCAGGCATAAGGGGAAACTCTGCTTGTGTTAGGAGGGCCAGCTCCAGGGTGGGCAGAGAGGCATGTTGCCCCTGGAGCTCCAGCCACTTCTCTGTCTGCAGAGGCTGTATTTATAGGCAGTACACACATACACACACATCGAAACACCCACACACATGCAAACAGTTGTCTTTGCAACTTTGTAAGCCTCATGCACCTTCAGCGTGCTGCAGCCTGCTGTCCTTTCATTAGCTACTTTGACTCAACCAGCCTCTTTCTCTTTCTAACTCTCTGGTTGATGCTTTGAGGTGAGTTGTACAGTGTACATGAGGTGCTATGACTCAGTGTCCTAAGGCAGCGGAATTAGTTGGGGTTGAGTACTAGTATCACTGGCACCAGCTGCTGAACTGATTTAAGACCCAGAGCACGGCTGCTGTTTATATACACACCCACACAGCCTTACACACACACACAGGCACATACATTGTCACTTGTCTGTGGCGAGTATAATGAATAGCTCTGTGTACTGAGTGCTGCACTGAAGAGAGGAGGTGATAGATAATGAGTATCAGAGCAGCGAAAAACCAGGCTCTCATCCCATGCACACTTGCATGAATACACATGATGGCATGTGCACATTTGTGTGCACACAACACACAGATACAGATAACACACTGCCTCAAAAAGGCAGGCATGCTGATATCTGATTAATTAGGCAGATCTGGGTTTAATCCGCACAGTTGTTTCCTCTCACACTCTTAGACACATACACATCACTAGAATATCATAACTGCATTTATACTAACCATCTTACACTGCCTGGAGAGAGAGAAAGAGTAGAGGAAGAATAAAAGTGAACCAGATTGATGGAAAGGATTGACTGGAAATGAGAGGAATCTTAAGTAATTTGATTTGTAAAAACTTACGGTATTTGGCTGATCATGTGCATCTGTACGTGTGTGAGATTTGTCTGTGTATGTGTGTGGCCGGAGGCTCGCCTTGTTTCTGGGAGCCCAGAGCATGCTGGGACAGCAGGGCAGTGTGTCTCTGACCTCTCCATCTGGAGCCTGCCTGGAGCTCACACAGCCTTGCTGTACTCTGTGTGAGTGTGTGTGTCTTCAAGGCAAAACCCTTCAGGCTGCGACTGTCCCTGAAACATTCACAAACAAGCTCATTTACTCTCTCGCGCTCTCTCCCTCTCTCACATTCCCTCTCTCTCTCAAATAAAGCACCAACAGCAACCTAACACCTCTCTTGACTCTGCTCAGTAGTGAAGCAGCATTTAAACATAATATACAGTTTGTACAGTCAGCAGAAGGCACAGAGGATTGCTCCTCTTATTTCCATCCGCCATCTTGTATCTTCTTCCTTTCCCTCACTGGCAATGCAACACACAGTGTGTTCCTCTCCCCTCCCCCCACTCAGTGATGCAGATTACAGGCTTTGTGTTGTGTTGTCATTGCATGGCCAAGACTGTAGTAGCAGGTGTGTGTGTGTGTGTGTGCACGCACATCAGTGCTTGTGTGTCTGCAAGAGTGCTGATGTTTGTGTGTGTCTGAGTGCACATGTTGAAGCTTGTGTTAGTGTGAGCTGGTGGGGTGGCATATGGATACAGGGTTGGCTGGGCACTGCTATGCACACCAGGTGTGAAATGGACTGTTTAATTAAGTGCTGATGTTGTTGTAATGCATGCTGGGAGGGAGGAAGGTGGAGGAGGAGGGTTGGGGTGTGGTGAGGTTGGATATGTTGGCAGGGTGGAGGAGGGCACCTTCTGCCTGGCAGGGCTGGAACTGGCTATGCTAGGCAGTTTTGGCAGAAATTGTGTCAGTAGAGGTGGTGATAGTGGCAAAGGCTTGGCAGGGGCCATTTGGCAACAGTAAAACATTTTTCTGTAGTCTTGTCTTCTTGTCAAGGTTTAGTGATCCACCAGGCTTCAGTGCTGTAGCCTCATTGAATCAAAGAGCCTGTTTAAGAGCTGTGGTGACTCTTTTGGATTCTTGATCAGGTCAGTGGCTGAAGTAAAAGGTGCCATTTATGCAGGGATACTTAAAGGCAGCCTATGACCACAGCTTAGTTTATTTGTTTGTTGAGTTGTTGGTTGTATCGTGTGTGTGTGTGTGTGTGTGTGTGTGTGTGGGGTGGGGGGGTGTGTGCGTGCATGCGTGTGTGTGTGTGTGTGTATGTGTGGCTCAGCTTGAGCGGTCAAGTGTGGAGGCAGTCTGGGAGAGTGGGACTGGTAATAGAAGAGGCAATAGAGAAAGGAGCTTCACATTAATCACACACAGCTTGGGTCTGAGACAGCACTCTCTTCCTCCTAGCTCTTTCCTTCTTTCTCCCTTTTCTTTTCTCTTTCTTCCCCTCCTCCTCACTTTATTCCCACATCACATACACACCTCTACACATCAAGCAAGTGACAATCAGTACAACTAATGAAGTGCAGGCTGAGTGCTGATGAGCCTATTTTAGACTGGGGGGACAAAGTCTTTGCTTCATTCCTCCTCCTCTTCAGCTCCCTACTGAGCCAGCAAGTGTAACAATCTTCACTCTGTATAGATAAAAGGGGAGGAGCAATGGCAAAAATGACACTGGTTTCATGCCAGTCATATACCTAATTTGATTTCTCCTCCTATCAGATGGCAGAGAAGGGGGTGTAGAATATGAAGCAAGGGGTTAAAAAGGGACAACAGAAGGCTCTAGGATGGATGGAAACTTGATTAGGAAAAAGGCTTAGGAAAGATGTCTGGTTGTAGTTGTAATTGGAAGAGGAAATGAATCAAAAATCATGCAGTCATGCATGCATACATGTCACATGCAAACATCTTGCAGAAATCTTCTTGAGCCATTACCAGCTGTAAGAAATGTAAATGGGTGGCAATAACTACTGTACAGTGACAGAGCTGTGTCTGTTTGGCAGGCAGTGTATTTGAAGAACAGAAGGAAATGGAATTAGGGTATATGAAGAGGTGAAGGTTTGGGTAGTGGATATGTGAGGTGTTGTTGGAGGGAATAACGGAGAAATAACTGTTCGTGTTTGTGTGCATGTATTTGTATGTGTTGAAGACGGATGCCTATAAGTACACACAGATGCTGTAAGAAAAGAAAGAAGCCATCAGTAGAATGCCTGCCTCTTTTATTTCCTTCTTCCCCTCACCTGCTTCTCTTCCTGCTCTCTTAATTATTTAGTCTGCCCTGCCTTCTCCAGACTGTTCTGCTGCTACATGGAAGAGGATGAGATGCGAGTGGGGGGGGGGGGGGGTTCCGTTGCTTAGCAGTTCAGATTTACTGTGATCGCCCCCTTCTCTTCTCTCTACCTCTTTGCTCCCTCCAGCCTTATTTGTTCCCCTATTCTTGTGAATGCATATGAGTGTGTGTTGGATGTGGTGAGTGAATAGGCTGTGACACTAGAGCTGTATTAAGTGTAGCTCCATTCCCCAGGCTGAGTGGGCTGCTATTGATTGGCCTAGTCTTGCTGGGGAGAGTAATGGCTCTCTGAGGTGAGGGGGGGAGGATTAGGCCACTAATTGCCATTGTGCAGACAAGATATAACCCTAACCCACCCTGTCCCCACCACCCACTCACCCATCTGCATCTCCTATCTCTTGCTTTCCTCATACTCCTTCTCTCACCTCACACCTCTTTTGCACTTTCAGTTGCTTTTTTCCCCCAGTCACTCCCCACCTTTTATCATGTTTCATCTTCATGTCTCACCTCACATGTATCCTCACCATCCTTTCTTAACATGTCTTGTTCTTAATTCCCCCCACCCCAACCGCTTGCTGTTTCTACCTCCAGTTATACATAGATTTTCAGGTTTTCTTCAGACCGTCACCTTTTTGCAATTATTGATTGAGTGTATTAGTGTTGTAGTAGTATTTAACATCAGTCAATATCCTGGCCGCACTTACCATGAAGTGGTCTGTTAGATTATGTTGCCACAGAAACTGTAGCTCAGAGGAAATGGTGGATAGGTGTAGACTTGTTTTTGATAGTTAATTGAAGAGAATATACATGGATCTGAAAGTCTCCTTATATTGCAACTGTTTTCCCAGGCTGCCTGTAAGCATGTAGATGCACAAACATATCCATGCATACACACACATCTTCTGTTGTCCTTCCTGCACCACTGAAGTGTGTCCCATTGAGAGGGTTGTGACCCAGTTTGACTGTGTAATGCTGCACTCATTCTAAGCAGAGGAGACATACAGCACACTGTATTTTGTGTGTGTATATGTATGTGTTATGGTGTGTAAGAAGAGGACAGGGGGAGAACATCTATGGTTATAGATAACCACAGAGGAAATATGGTATGCAAATTATAATATAGTAGCATAGAAGAAAAGACACAGCCAAGAGTGGAAGCCTGAGTGGTGGGAGGTAGATATGTAAGGATAGGAAGATGAAATTGCAGTGATATGTGAATGGGAGCAAATCATATGAGCACTGGAACTAGGGAGGGAGAGAAAGCGAGATGTGAGGAAAGCGAGGCATGTGACCAGACTGTGACCCTGCGCTACAGGGTTTCCCTGGAGGGCTTTGTTAATGTGGCACAGCTACAGCCCAACAGAGAAACTCATTGGGCCAGCTTTTCACCACCTGCTGTGTGTGAAGCGGTGGGGGGATGTATGTGTGGCTGTAAGTGCCCCTGATGGTATATATTCACTGTGGTTGTTTCCCTCTTGAGCAGTGTGTTCTTTTGGTGTGTCTGTGTGTCCTCCATGTCAAGGCAGTGTGACTCTCATAGGATTGCCCATCCTGATCACTGTCGCTTCATAATAGGGGCCTAGGGCCATCCATCTGGTTCTGTATATGTACATGTTATTTTGTCTGTGTTGTAATACTACAACCCTCTGCTTATCTGCAGGGTTGAAGAATTGTTTTTTTTTAACACTTGCTTGTGTAAAATTATTAATATTGCTATTCTTCAACCCAGTAACAAATTATTTAATTGAAATATGCATTACTGCTTCTGACACAGCTGCCGCACTGTGTACTCACCTGGGGGCTCATTTATAAAACCTTGCGTAGGATCCACACTAAAACTTAGTGTATGGCAAAAAGCCAAAATCAGCGCATGCCAAAAAATATTCTGAGTTATAAAACCATGTGTGCGCACGCTTTCATGCAGTTTCTCATTTATAAATGCCGACCTGTCTGAAAGCTTGCGGATGTGTCTCCACCTCACAGCCCGCCCTGCCCACATCTAGATTCCACCTTTTTAAAAGGTAAATGCAAAGTGTTTTATGAATATTCACAGACATACAAATGAAGCAGCCGCGCAGTGGATTCTCTTGATAAATCTTGGCAACATGATGGAAGCTCAATTTCAGAGATGATGTGGCTAAAGTCATGTTAAATGAAATCAAGGGGCACAAAAATATAAAGAACAATTACAGAGTGAAGTCATATTAAATCAGCAGTGTATTCTGTCAGCAACAGCAGCCCACAATCTCGTAGATTTAAATGGATTACATAGATTTAAAAACTCAGTAAAAAAGGGATTACAACACACTGCCTCACTGTGTCTGTCACGTGTGTGTGTGTGTGTGTGTGTGTGTGTGTGTGTGTGTCACACTTAGATAAAGATATTCACACATTCAACCTCCTGCAATCAACAGCTTATATATGGCCAGTTGTTAACAGACAAATAATACCTATATCTGATCGTAGTAAAGTATACGACAAAATACAACCGGAGTTTCATTCAAATCAGTCGTTCTTCCAGAGATATGAATTATATTGATCTGTATGAGTCCAACTGAGAGCAAAGTGTGTGGGGATTGTCTGCAAAGTACAACACCAGAAAAGAGATGCCCCAAATAATAGTAAACAACATCACAATGAAGCAGTTTAAGGAAATTAAAATCACTACATATAGTTATTCCTTCCTCATAGTGATACTACAACCATTAGTTTAGGAAAAAGCAAGAAAAAAGAGCAGAAATAGTAGCAAAAATTGTTGCACTTTGTAAACAGTCCTCACACACTTCATAGTTCTGACATCGAGCTCAATATTACTCATATTGCTTGAGGAACAGCTGATTTCAATGAAACTACAGTTGTATCTTGTTGCCTACCTTACTATGATCAGACATGGGTATGATTTCTCTATTAACCACTCATGAGTTATTGATCTTGGAAGGTAGAAGCAGGAATATCTGTCTAACTTTACCCAAGGTACTAAAGCAATGCCAGTGCATTCTTTTACAGAATTACGCATGAGTGTGACTGCACTATTTATATGCTGACTCAGCAATTAGACCGATCGCTACATGTCTTCTCACAATTAATGCATCAATCAGTGCTGTTGACCCTCTAGTATATCATTTGAAGATGGAACTATGATATATGAACATACTGAACTGCGGTTCTTAAATGAGTGTTTATGGAGCAGTCATGTCTCCCTACAGGAACACATCTATGGCAGTACAGGCTTAGATGTTGATGATTACGTGGCTCTATCAGTCTGAAATGAAATTAAACATATGAGATGAATCTGGCTTCAGTTCACCACCTCACCATCTGTGTCGCTAATTTCCCATCTACAAAATGTTCGTGCGCAAAAATTATAGTTTACGTACCGGTACGGACATTCTCACGGCAAGTTTGTTTTTATAAATCACAAGGTTTGCGTAGGACGTGTCATGTGCCTGTTTCAGACTCTGTTTTGTGCGTAAGCAAGCTTTGTAATTGAGCCCCCAGAGCATTTCTGGGTAGCTGCACATCAAAGGTATATAATGCTTATTTGTCCACCACTGTTAGTTTATAATCCTTCTAATATTTTGTGAAAATAAATAAATAACTATTTTTTAAAAAATGTACTTTATTTGATTTGTCAGTAGGCTTTACTGCAAATGTGTATATTTTAAAAATCTGTCTGGTCAATTACTAGTTCGCTCTTTAAGTCCTGAAAACAAACATATTGGTTGACCCCCATCTAGGATCCATTCTTAAGGATTTTCTTCCTGTACTCAGACCTTTTGTCTCCATCTTTCCCCAGCTGCTTCCTCCATCAGCAGTGAATCCTCTCCAGTATCCTCCCCAGCCACAAACCACAGCTCTCCAGTCAGCACACCCAAGAGGGGTCCCCTCGGTCCAGGGCCTGTTCTGGTTCCCTCAGCAGGCCACAGCGTGCCAAACACTCCACCTGTAGTAACCATTGCTCCAACCAAGACAAGCAACGGCCTCTGGAGGAGCGAGAGTCGTCAGGTGAGAACACATGCAAACTGGTATCATGTCATTTTTTTTGTTCTTCCACTTAGACTTTTAAGTTTTCTCTTTGTAGTTGCTGTCTGTCATTTACAAGCTGGTAAAGAAGCAGTCAGTATTGCTGTTTTTCAGCTTGCCTGGTAACACTAACTCATACAGAAGCTCTTGAGGGATTGAAGGATTTTGTAGCTGGCCTGTCCCCATAATGTGGCAGTATATATTTGACATATGTGCAAGTGACATTCGTAGCTGCCAGGTCTTTGAATGTCTGCTTCCCAAAGCCTCCCCTCAACCATTCCACCCCCCCCCATCTTTACACGTTAAACAATGCCAGCTGCCATTGGGACGTCGAGGTGACAGTCTCAACGGCAACTAACATCTGTGCCCCTCCAGCCCCGCCTTCTACTGAGCCTTCTTGCCCTTGGACAGCCCCTCCCAAGTCCCTAGCCTTTAGCCTCCCAAAGCGCCCACCCCAGCCACACCTTCTTCTCTCAAGCAGTCAAGTGCATCCTTTGCCTCGTCACCCCAGCACCCGCACTCTTACATAGCGGGGAGAGAGAGGGAGAGCTGCTTGCTTTGATAAGGAGTGGATTATGGATTACGGCCTTGCTTTAAGCCGCCTTATCTCAGCTCAGGGCTAATGGTCGAGTCCAAGCACACGGTTACGAACAGCACTAGCCAACATGCGGAAACTCTCAGAGACACTTTGATGGTTCCCTGGAGACACAGAGAATGGATAGAAAAGGGTCAACCAGCCAGCTATGTGTGGGACTCCTCCCGTTGACCCTCACCCTCAGTCGCTATAGCTTTTATGAGTTGACCCTTCTACAGTCCAAGGGGCAGCAGAGACAAAGGATTGTTCCCAATATCATAGCAATTTTATATGCATGGGAACAAAAATAAAGCAACAGAAGCACCTTCCTCCTCCTACACATAGCCAGATATTGTAGCTAATCCTCTGTGTGTGTGTGTGTGTGTGTGTGTGTGTGTGTGTGTGTGTGTGTGTGGGTGTGTGTGTGTGTGTGTGTGTGTGTATAATGTCAAGCTGAAATTGTAAAGGTCATGTCACTGGGTTTGTGGTGCCTCCAGCAGCTCAGGGCCACCCAGCTGAACAATAGATAGGTTAAAGGAGGTGACGTGGACAAGAGTTTGGGATTAGTAGAGGATGGGGGCTGGAGAGACAGCAGAGGGGATGTATCAACAAAAGTGCCATTAAAGCATCTTCCATATTTCTGCAATGCCGCTTCAGCGAGCACATATAATTGTGAGGTCATAAACAACCATAGGGCTGTAAAGGTCAGATACATATGTATACAACATCATAATTACTCTCTGGATCTTTGCTTCTAGCCAGAGGCCCTGATTAGAAAAGGTGTGGTAGAAAAGAAGAGTTAACCAAATCTGATGTTTATTTTTTCTTTTGCCATTTCAATTTGACTACGACATGAAGGTAGTTGGTGTGAGAGAAGATGCAGAGGATAGGGTGAGATGTAGGCAGATGATTCGCTGTGGCGACCCCTGAAGGGAACAGCCGAAAGGGAAAGAAGAAGAATTTGACCATCTTCCCCCTACTTCTTTATCTCTATCATTACAATGTTTGATTCCAAAATTCCAGGTATGTAGGTGTATATTCCATGCTATGACATTAGAAGCAGTATTTTATCATGGGAGTGCTGTGTAGAAATGCCTGGTGGCTGACCTGGGCAAGGAAATGCAAATAAGCGCAAAGGGTAAAATATTGAAACAAAAGGAGAGGCTGACTGAAAGAAATACAAAATAATGCCTATATACAGAGGCAACTGCCGTTTCTATTAGAACTCCTGTAGAGCTTTCAACAATAGCTTGTTTGATTCTGTGTGCACATATGTGCATGCTTTTCTTTGTGTGTGTTAGAAAGGGTTGATTAGTGTTTCTTTGCCTGAGACACCAGTTTGTCTTTCACAGGGAGGTGATAGGCAAGGCAGTGAAGGAGGGAGGGATTGGTGCGTTGGCATTTTGCTTTAATGACTGCAGGAGTCTGCTCCCACTGCTGCCTGTAATTGCTTTTTAATTGGCAATTTGGATTCATGGCTCCATCTGAGAGGCGTAAACGAGCGCTCTACAATGCACGGGGTCTCCCACCCTTACTGGGGGTGACAGGGGCCTAGCTCACACAGTAGAAGATGGCTGTTAATGGATGTGTCTTTGAGTGCTTGTATTTGTGCTCTGTAGAGTGTGCATATAGCAGGTTAATGGTGAAGAGTGTGTGTTTGCGAATACAAGGCTTTATTTTTGGGCAAGATGAAAGGTCAAAATATGAACGTTGGATAGATGTGTAGATGCCTTTGTACCTAAGGTGCTTCTCTAATGGAGATCAAAGGTTCTGTCTGGTGTTGCACACTTCTTACACCATAAACAGGTAGTAGCTGAGGTCCTAACGATATACTTATAAACAGTATTGTGTGTATTTTGTAATATAAAGCGTTACTTCTGTCTTTTTTACCGACCATCTTTTATATAAGAAGGAATGACTCTTCCAATGACAGTTTTAACTGTACATCCAGGAAGGTAGAGTCACTAAAATCAGCAGCATCAGAATGCTTTGGTTTTTGTTTAATGCTGTACAGCGTATCGGTTAATTTTGGATTGGTATTAATTTCCTGCTGAGTACAAATCCTTCGTATAATGCAGCTGTACAGTGCAGAGTGCACTGACAGGGATTCCCTTACCTCTGTCTGTAGCTGCTCACTTAACAGTTTAAGCTTTATCACACAACCAGTTAATAATTTACTGTTTGTATGACATCATGAATGCAGTAGCAGTCAGCTCTGATAGGTTGGGGTCTCACTGTTCCGGAAAAAAGCTATATTTGAGGTATGTCACATGATTTGCACAACCTGTTTTTAGCAAGTTCATAATGTTAGAAATATTTTCTTACATTACTGGGGCTGTCAAATTGGATTTGCTTGTTATAAATGCAGTATTTGTTGCTGTAGATTCACAAATGAGTCATCTCCGGTGGCAGCTTATTAGTTAATTAAAACCCACAGAGCTCTGGTGTTTATAGGATTTTATTAGTGTTTTTGAATTAAAAGCATTGAGGGTTTTTTCCTCACAAGTGAGCTTGTTTTCGGATACCTAGGTTGTTACAGATAGGCTAAATCTTGTACATAAGAGCTGACAGAAAAGATACAAAAGAAAGGGTGCTTGCTTGGCTTAACAAGAGCAGAACACATCATTCCTGTGCCTTATGGACTGTAAGAGGTCAGAGTTCCATGTATTCCATACAAAAGTCAGTGACTTTAGTTTAAACAACAGGGAAAAAAACCCTTTCACTTTTATTAGGAGCAGCCCGTCCCATCAACTGTGTTCAGGTGATGTTGGAAAAAACACAGGACAGCCTTCAGTTTCCTGTCAGATTATTGAATTAATGATTTTTAGGAGGTAGCCCTAAGTAATACTGTGACATACTGTGAAACCACCAGACTCGTAAAAAAAAAATACCATGAGCTATTCTTGCACTATTGGGTGGTTCTTCTTTTATGCTGAGATTTCTATAAAATGTGTTGGTGAGGACATGTTTTTAGAACAACCCATTTTAGTAGCTATCAACATCTGAAAAATTGCAACTGATAGATGAGTCAAAGGCATGATTATGTACGAACATAAAATGTTGTGTATATACTACATACAAATGGTCACAAGAATAGATTTTTAAGTTTATTTTATGGTGGAGACATTGAAGATTTGTGATGGTTTGTTGACGTTATCAAATGTGGTTCTGAATCATGATGCTTTTTTTTGAAGTTCTGTTTAAAAATGTTAGTCCAATGGCTTTTCACATTTTACTAATATATGTTGTTGAAGGTAGACTGCAGCAAGATCAGAAATATGCATGTGCATAATGACCCAGTATGTGCATACTGTGTAGTGTAGGTATGTGCAGGACTACACTTACACTCCATGTTAAGCAAGCAGAAAGACATGTGTCTGCTTTTTTGTGATAAATAATATGAAGCATTGATAAACTGTCTTTCAAAGGATTCCAGAAAAGGAACTGGTCCTGTCATATTGTGGCATCGCAGTTCCATAGAATTTTTCTCTTTGATGCAGCTAAATTCAACATTCTTCTTGTGTTCTTCAAGCTTTAAAAAAAAATGAGTTGGAAGGACAACAGTATTGCAGGAATCGAGTGCTTTACCGTTAAGCAAAGCACAACAAACAACCATGAGCAAATGGTAACCGTAAAGTATCGGGTTGGGGTCTTAAAAAGAAAAAGGATATCTGGAGAGCATAAACATTAACAGCATTTAAGATTGGATGTCAGGATGTAAGTGTCATCCAGGGTCAGTGGCTGTAGAACAGGATTTGGAGGTAATGGCTCACTAAATGGGATTTGTTTTATCAGCGGCAATAGTGCGAGGCAGTTTTGCTGCTGTAAGGTCTGTTTCTAATCCCAGAGAGTACAGAGGTTAATTTAGAGGGGCAAGTACAACCTTCTCCTCTCCCTCGTCTTCTTTATGTCTTCATCGCTGGTTCTCCTTCCCTTTTTTTATTCGTACCACTTGTTCCATTGCCAAGTAGTCTTATTTTTTAAGCTATAGATATCTTTTCTTCCATCTGAAAATTCTTCTCAGCTGTCGATCCCTCAAAAAATAATTTCCTTGTCCAAGTGTTTCTTCTTCTTTTCTTGAGTGTATTTGTAGGCAGAGGGAAACCAAAGCTTCACAAAATGCACTCCCACTCCCACAGCAGGATGTCTTTGTAGCTCTCAAACAGTGTATGTGCCTGCTGAGTGTGTGTTTGTTGTGGGATTGGATAAGTGAGACCAGGCTTGTTGCCAAAGAGAGAGAGTGAGGTGAAAGAGAACTGAGAAGAAAGAGAAACAGAGGCAGAGGGATGTTTCTTTTTTTCTTTTTTTAGGCTTTGTTGTCTTCCTTGTAGATGTTACAGTGTGGAAATTATGTGCACAGATGCACATGTAGTTTGCCTAGATCAAAGGAATCATCTCTCTAAAACTACTGCTGTTATGCATTAACCATTACCACATCCTCATCAGTCATAATCATGAGTTTTTTTTTTTTTTACTGTTAGGGATGTCATTTTAACACTATGTGCTTGCGTCCTCTACGTTACTGTGTAGTTCCTTCAGAGGAATCTTGATGTTGGTGCAGGGCAGTAGTGTATGTGGATAAAAGTGCCTTAGTTTTGAAGAGCAAGAAAGAGAGGCTGTTGGACCACAAACAGGCCTTTTATTTTACCCGTCGTCCCCCTCATAGGATGGGCTTCATGAGCATTGACAACCACGACGGTCACAGGTCCTCATGAACAATGACTGACACTTGCTTTCTCTGCATCTCTCTCCAGACTGACTCGGGGCCTCGTGGGGCTAGCAGAGAACGTCTAGGTGCAGAGGGGACCCTCCCCCAGGAAAAGAGTGGCCCTTCGGTCCCTGCTCACCTCCTGGGAAACCCCTATGCCTTTGGTCTCACTCCTGGTACTGTCATGCAGGATTCACGTTTTCAGCCCCTCAAGTGAGTCATATACCCTGCCCTCGTTCTCTATATTTGCAGTTTTCATTGTGAAACATTTTGCTGTAAAGTGCATGATCAATTATTCATGGGTATATTAGATTATTTGGACTAAACAGTTCTATCAAATGCACACTGCAAACAATTGTCTTTTTGGGCGTTAGATCAAGAAACTATTACTGCTGTTTGAATAAGAATTCATAGAGCTTTTACAAGAGCATCTTTACAGTTTGCCTTCAGAAAATGATCTAACCTCAGCTTTTCTTGATTGTGCTGATATTGTTTCTTTCGTGAGCAGTCTTCCCAGACAGTTGCCTAATGCAGTGCCCCCTGGTCCTGTACCAGAAGAGTACCTCCGTGGTTTCCGGCCCTATGCCACGACTGAGGATGCCCTCCGCATGCCCTCTTTGCCCTTGGGCCTGGACCCTGCCACTGCAGCTGCAGCAGCTGCTTACTACCACCCCAGCTACTTGCCTCACCCCTCCTTCACGCCATATAGGTAAGCTCACCCGTTTGTTTTGTTGATTTGGCATCCATTTCCTCTGAGAGCAAATTGTGCAAAGTATTGCATTTAACTGAAAAAATAGCAGTAAAAGCACTACCTGACCTTGAATTTGTTCCTGGAGGTATAATGGGCTGTTGCTGTTTTATTTGTAGCTTTTTTTAATTGTGAGAGAGGTCTCATTGAAGGCAATAGAAAAAAAAATGTGATCAAGTTAAATGGCACCACAGTGTGAAGGATAAGTGTTACCAGTATTAAATTAACCAAATCAATAGTGTAATGATTACTAGGGATTACCATTTGTTTTGGAATACTAGTTAAAAGTGATTTAATTTTGTGTGTATGATCATGTACACTGTACCTTGGGCTGTCACACAGCCTGCTTGTGCCTGGTCTGTCAGCACAGTAAGATCAGTGGACTGCAGCACCCATCACACACTGCACTGAAATGGATTTAATGAGAGGATGAGCAGCAGCGGATGTCGCAGGCACACACAAAAACACTCAGTTGTGCAACACAGCCCAGTCTCTGGGTAATCACTATGTAGTGACAGTCAAAGCTTTCTTGAAAGATGCAAAATCGTGTGATGTCACTTCTTGGGGAGACAGAGGGACACAAGTTAATGAAAGTGAATGCTGAACTATCACAGAAGGAGACTAACTCTGTCTCTGCCTTTTTTTTTTTTTTCTTTCCCAGGATGGATGACCCGTTCTGCCTCTCTGCTTTGAGGTCACCTTTCTATCCAATGCCAGCAGGGGGAGCTTTACCACCCATCCACCCCTCTGCTGTACACATGCACCTTCCTGGCGTCCGCTATCCTGGAGACTTTACACACCCTTCACTGTCAGCACTGCAGTCTGAAAGGTACAATTTACTTAATTCAGCCACTCACACAATAGCACATACATACATCAATAACTGCACTCTGCTCTTGCTCAGGATGCTGTTTTTGGCTTGTAGTCAAGTTCTTTCTTCCTGTTTCTCTGTCTGCTTTGCCTTTAGGCTTCACCTGGAAGATGAGCTGCGGCAGAGAGAGAGGGAACGCGAACGAGAACGTGAGCGTGAAAAAGAAAGGGAGCGTGAGGCAGAAAGGGAGAAAGAGCGGGAGAGAGAGCGTGAGAGAGAGAGAGAACGGGAGAAGGAATTGGAAAGGGAGAGGGAACGCGAGCGCGAGAGAGAACGCGAGAAGGAGAGAGAGCGAGAGAAAGAACTTGAAAGACAGAAGGAGAGAGCACTGAGGGAGAAGGAGTTGCAAGCATCTAAGGCCATGGAGAGCCACTATCTGGCAGAGCTCCATGCCATGAGGGGGCAGGAGGACCGAACCAAGCCTGAGAGACTCACTCCAAATCGGGCTGGTACGTGTAGTGGCTTCCTGTGTCACATTCACCAATTAAAATAATAATAATAATACCATATAAACATTTTAGATTAACTTTTTGACACCTGAACTGTTCCCTGTTCAGATAAAACCAAAGAGCCTGCCCTTCCAGCACCCAAACCAGTCCCACCTGGACTCCACTCTTCTGTGGTTCAATCACATCATCCTGTCCCAGGTTTAATCTCAGGCCACAGCCTCTACATGGGGCCTAGCACTGTTGGGGCTGGAATTCCGTCCACAATGATTGCTCAGAGGACCAATGAGGAGGAGAGATGGATGGCGCGGCAACGCAAACTGCGGCAAGAGAAAGAGGACCGTCAGTACCAGGTGTCTGAATTCCGCCAGCAGGTTCTGGAACAGCACTTGGATATGGGCCGTACAGCTGATGCACCAGATCATAGGACAGATACACACAGGTACTCACAATATGCTTTAGTCCTTACAGTGTTGCCAACAAGCTGAAAAATTGCAGTTTTAATCACGCACACTGGCAATGCTTGCTTCCACATGGCCTGAAAATTGCTGAGCTGCTTTCACATGTTTCCAATGCAAAGACTATTTTTGGTGTTTGGCTGTCTATCCCTGCCAGCCAGTTAGGGACAGTTGTGCCTGTGTTTTGAAGCATCAGAAGCTGGCAGGCTTTTGAAGTTTGTTTTCAGACAGGGCTGGAAAAAAGATAAAACCTTGTCAGAAGCATCACATCAACTCTATTTCTGTCCATGCTACCTTGCAGGCCTGACAAACAGGAAGCTATGTTTAGGTGTTAATGCAAAGTGAGGTCCTACTTCTGATTTTATGAGTAGTGGGTAGTGCTTTCATACAGACAGATTGAAATGGCTAGGATACACAAAGGCTAATTCTCAGCTAATCCTCTAAACCTTACATAGCATAAGCCCCCTACTTACCCTCCTTTGTTACTGGGCTTGTATTTGTGTCGTGTTTAATTCACAAGTGAGGTTATAGTAAATACTAATACTAATCTAATACAACAGGAAAAATACCATGTCTGCTATCAGTAACCCAATAGTATAATTACAGCTCTCAGGCTGCAGATTGTAGATAACAAACATGTAGAAATGCAAACAAAAACAGGAGGCATAGATAATTTGACTGGTCATGTAATGTGTGCTTCTGCCAGGTTTGATTTGGACAGATGCTCTAGTGTCCATCAACCATCTGCCATGTTTCTTGCTCACTATTATTCTTTCTTCTGACTATTATCCAATTATTGCTTTTCCAAAAGACAAAAAAAATTTCACAATGCTATTGCAGCACATAATATGTGTATTTTCTCTCAATTATGATTCACTGTGTAGCTCTACATTGATCTTCTAACCCTCCCTTTGAGAGTAGAATTGGGAATGGAAACTTGGTTGTAAATTAGATCCAATAACAAAATGAGAAGCATCGAGGTACCCTCAAAATACTGAATTTCAGTGCTGTTCATTGGTCACTATAACCTGTTTTTATCTACCAAAGTGATATTCTATGACCTTTGGGAAACTCTGCAAAAGATTGATCACAGTCAAAAGTGTGACTTTGCTTTAGAAAAGAAAAACAACAATAGAAAATGTATTTGACATGGGAAGCTACATACCTCACTCAGACTCCCACAAGGGATTTATGTGTGGAGTGGGTATCGTGTGGCAGTATAGTATGGTCAGAGTAATCACCGCATATTCTCTTGCATGGATAAAGAAATACAAATAAAAAGTATTATATATGTCTAACTAATAACTAAATATACTTTCAGCCATTAATATATCTAAAACAAACAAAAAGCGAATCATAAGAAATGGAATTGATAAGCAGAATTATACCGAAACCTATGAGTGTCTATTGGTGAAATGATTATTTCTTATGACCACTACTTCAGTAAACTGCACCAAGAATCTGCTTCCCCTCAGTATGTGTGTGTGTAGGTGTGGTTGTGTGTGTGTGTGTGTGTGTGTGTGTGTGTGTGTGTGTGTGTGTGTGTGTGTGTGTGTGTGTGTGTGTGTGTGTGTACCACAAGGCCTGTCAGATCAAAAACAGCCCTGTATATCTGGAGGACACTGTGTGCCTTGGCCACATCCTCGCTCTGCTCTGGGCTAGTCTGTCTGGGTTTGATAACATAACTTTGCCCACACACACAAACCTGCAGACATATTGACATGGATGAAGGGACGTGGGCAAGGCATATAAACTCTGTATGCCTGAACTGTGATAATGGGAAACACTAATACCTGATTGTAGAAAAGAGGCAGACATTGTATTGTAAGTCTAACAAACGTGTCTTATTGTATCTGGACAGATCCATACCAAATCATCATGAACAAGGGGGCCGGGACCTCCACCCTCACTTAGGTGCACCTCCACCTCTCATCTCACCCAAACCTCCCCAGCCACCACGTGAACACCATCCTCCACCTCCTACCACTCTGTGGAATCCCGCATCACTAATAGAAACTGCCTCAGAGTCCAGACGTAACCATGAGCCCTCAGGGATCGGACACAATGAGCTCAGTCGGCTGCCCCCAGGATCTTCAAAATATGAGGAGGTAGGCCGAAGGAGAGAAGGGGGTGCAATGGAAAAGTATCCCCCATTAAGAGGTCCTCCAGGCCTGCCAGAGCCAAGCACATTCCTTGCTGATTTGGAGAAATCCACGCAGTCTTTCCTCAACCAGCAGAGGGCATCATTGTCCCTGACTAGCCAGTATGAACTGGAGGGAGCCATGAAAAGCAGCGCTGGACTTAAGAGCCACCAGGGACACAGCAGACTAGGACAAGGGGTGGGAATGGTCACGGGGCCAGGGATGGGACAGGTTTCCACACCGGGGATGGTTCCAGACATGATGCTGATCTATGATGAGTTCCTTCAGCAGCATCGAAGGCCTGTCAGCAAGCTTGACCTGGAGGAGAAGAGGAGAAGGGAGGCCAGAGAGAAAGGTATTCACTGAGCACTAATGCACTACATAGCAGTTCATGGGTATTTATAGGTCAATACAAGTCTGCACAACTGCAGTTCACGGTATAATTAAGATAATCCTGAGTTCAGTGGACAGATGAGATATTTTAGTTTGTTTAATAATAAAATGATTTTGCTGTTGGTATTCTTATGCCAGTAGCAACAAGAAATAACTCTTAGATAACACAAAAAATGAAGTCTAAATGCTATAGGACAGAAAAGTAGGGAATTAAAATTGAATAAAACAGAAGATGGCGAGAGGAGATGCATGTACATCTGCTAACATGTTTGGTTAAATTATAGAAAATGTTCTAATAGTTAAAAGTTGAGTTCCAGTAATGACCTCTGTTTTCTGCAGGTTATTACTATGAGCTGGATGACTCATATGATGAAAGTGATGAGGAGGAAGTGAGGGCCCATCTCAGGAGAGTAGCAGAGCAGCCCCCACTCAAACTGGATGATTCCACAGAGGTAAAACCATACATTTTTGTCTGCCTCTTGTGATTGCAGATCACCAAGGAATATCCTAAAATCACATTAATATTTTCCTCCATTTTTGCACAGAAATTAGAGTTCTTGGGAGTATTTGGTTTGACTACAGTGAGCCGGCGGGATGAGCTGGTGCAGCACAAAAGAAGAAAGCGAAGGAGGATGCTAAGGGAGCGCAGCCCTTCACCACCAGCATCCCAAACAAAACGCACTCCTCCACCGCCACAACTCTGCACACGTTTCACCCCTGAAGAGATGGACCGAGCACCAGAGCTGGAAGATAAGAAGCGATTCCTCACCATGTTCAGATTGTCCCACATCACTGCAGAACAGAGGAGAGGTGAGGGCATTTATGGTGGTGTATATGTATTCAACACATCTTTACATAGGTGTTTGGCAAACATTTTTTTTACTGTAGAATACCCTCATTAATTCTGTTACTCTAAATATTGTATTGTATTGTAACTGTTTTCCTATTACTTATGGAAAGCATGCCAGAACGAAGGAAATGGTTTGTATTGACACCGATTTAATATTTCAGTGTTATCTCGAGGCCATGTATGAGTGTACTGGAGGAATCTAGTTAGAATCCATTACCTCAAAGCACTGAGCCAGTGCCCTTTACGTATCATTCAGACATCCTCATCATTTACTTATATGAGTTTCTCAACGGTGTCTCATTCGAGTAGAGTAAAGATGATCATGTGCATGCTTATTTAGCAATCAATTCAGAAAGCACTGGTCCTTCCCATAGGCTCTACAACTTGCTGACAGGTTTGCTTTAACTGTGCTGTGCCTCTTGCAGATGCTATTCATACATTACCATGTAAAAGATAAGGAGTCCATTCTACATTATATGCAGCACAGTAAATAAAGTATGTCTGTAGTGTTTTACATTTGCCTAGTTAGGATGGAAGACAAATCTCAGGGTTTGTACTTATGGGCATTTATTATATACGCACACTGACACACAAGCTAAAGATGAATGGGGAGTGGCAGGAGTAGGCTTACAGTGATCCTATTCTAATCCTCTTGATTTCCTTTTTGCTGCCTACAGAGGGTGACACATAGGCTCCCTTGCTTTCAGTCCCCAATCAACCTCCTTACACAAACACACGCAGGAAATTAGGTGACTGTAAAATTGTTAATCAGATACAGACAAAGCTCATACCATTTTTGTCTTTTAGATAATGAAAAGGTGGTGGAACTGCTCCAGGCTATTAAAGAAAAGAGTGTGACCTTGGATACCATCAGACATGCCCCTCATCCGCTGTGCAAGAGCCCCCCAGTATCGATATCTGGTGAGATATTTTAACAAACAGAAACATACACATCCTCATGTCTTAAGCATACATTTAAAATTGTGTTTTTCACTGTTATAATGTACATGGATAGAAGCTGCATCAAATGTGACAACATTCCATCTGTAGTGATCTACATCTTGTCCTCATTATCACTAACACCTGTTCAAATGATTTCAGATTCTGCATTTGTCCAGCCTCCTTCTGAATCTGAAGACCACCATAGTGTCAGGCCACAAAGCCCCTCCTCACGTTGCCCAGTGTCCCCCAATGGCCATTTGAAACCCCTCGGGGACACATTAAGACCAAAGGAACCCCCTTCTCCAGCTGTCTATCCAGACAAGGCCCGGGGGCCTAGTGAGGGACCCATCTCTAAGAGGAGCTCGAGTCTGCTGAACAGCTTGAGGCCGCCACTCCCCCTGCAGGCTAAAGAGGGCCTTCACACTATCAATGGTCGCACGAAGCCCTGGGACAGCTTCACGCCTGAGGAATTTGCCCAGCAGTTCCATGAATCTGTCCTCCAGTCCACTCAGAAAGCTTTGCAGAAAAACAAAGGTATCAGCCATGAATACAGATATGCCTGTTGTGGTTAAAATAATTAGTGTCAGATCAAAGTTCATTAGTATTTGTTATTTGCTCCAATTAAATTGGTGCAGAGTTGAATGAAACTGAAGACAGATAATAAGAACAAGTAGTCATTACTTATCAATATTCTGAATTGATATAAGTCAGTGTACTAGCAATATTTCTTTGCTTTTTTTGTGTTTCTGTCACTTGATACAGTAGACACTTCAAATAATGCTGATCACTAGATTGTTTTCATCATCATCATGATATAAACATGCAAAAAAAGTGGCAGTTTCTTTATTCCAAGTTTTATTGTCATTGCAGGATTCCTGATACACTGGTGACCTAATTTCAGTATTGACCATATTGATAACTTCACTTAATACGAGTTATAACCTGAAACAATACAGTAAACTCCATGAAAGGAAAGGGAGAAAACAAAAAAAATTGTTCTCTCAAAAAAAGTTCCAAAAATGATTTGTCAAATCTGATGTGATTTTAAAAAGGTGTGATCAGCATTGTTCTTCACTCCACTCTGTGTCTTTAGGTGGAGCCCCAGGGATGGCAGAGTCATCCCATCTCCAGGAGTCCTCTGTCCATTACAACATTCCAGAGCTTCAGAGCGCTCCTGGACGGCCATTGCAGCCGCATTCACAGTCTCACTCAAGTGCACATTCATTTCCGCAGCCACTCACACACTCGCAGTCGCAGCCCAATGGGCAGCACTTCTCTGTATCCCTACACCGGGAGGGCTCAGGGATGAGGGAAGACCTGTCGGGTCCAGAAGACTCTCAGGAGGATGACGACGATGATGAAGAAGAAGCACCTGTTTCCAAGTGGCAGGGAATTGAATCTATATTTGAAGCTTATCAGGAATATGTTGAAGGTAAGCTGTCACAATAAGTATGTAGTGATTTGTAATCATTTGTCACCTTAGGGATAGTTTGACTAACGTTTTACAACTTTAACAGAAAGAAATATGCATTGCATTATACAATCACACATTATTAGGAGAGCATATAGCTTTAATTTAACAAATTCTTGGGCTTACATTTCCTCTATCCTCAACCCTTATGTTTTTTCTTCCCCATTTTCTCTTATTTGGTATTGTTCCTTAGAGCAAAGTTTAGAGCGACAAGTATTGCAGAACCAGTGTCGAAGATTGGAAGCTCAGAACTACAACCTCAGTCTGACCGCAGAGCAATTGTCTCATACAATGGGGGTAAGACACAATAAATGACACTCTGTGACCTCTTTTTTATGACTTTGTATACATTTATTAAAGCAAATGATCAGGTGTTTTTCATGTACTTTCCTCTTAACACACACACATCCATCCACACACGCACCCAACTTCATTAAATATTTAGTTGTTTCCCATCTCTGTTAATGTTTTGGTTAGTGTCCATCACAACATGCACCTGGTGATATTCAAAAATATACGGAGCAGGAAAAAGGCAACCTTCCCCATATTTACCCATACTCTAATATGATGATATTACAACATAAATTGCTAGTTACAGCAAATTAAAGTGAAGTTTAATTCATTAATTGCATCCCAGTAACCCAAGCCTAAACACCAAACCATAATAGGATAGGTGAAGTATAAATCTAGAGTTTGGCTCTTTTGAAAAGCAATCTTTTCTAACCGTTTATGTTATCCACAACAAAACAAATCATTACATTGTTCCTCAGTTTGTTAGACTGTTATATCCTACTTCCCTTCATTGTCTATGCTTTTCCATTACACAGTTGTAGCACTGCTCGCCTCTCTTCTGCTTGCCTCTACTCGGCTTTGATTGTTTTCCATTAGAATTGAGTGTCACTTCAATGTGGGCAGAGCCCTCATAAGGCTGCTTGTTCACTGTGGGATTATAGGAACATAAAAACCTGAAGGTATAGTACGCTGTGCGACTGTTTTGGCTGCAAATGCAAGCGAATTCAGTGCACACTGCCTTCCAACGCCCGCAAGCAATTGTGCCATAGTACACTGCATGAATGATCGGACATCCCGGCCCATCTTTTTCCATCAATACTGGTCCAAAATAGTGTGTTTTTCCACCTCTGTCGGTATCGCATCTTATTTCTCTCTTCTTTTCAAAGTGGCATCCAACACATCTGCTCTTTCTCTCTTGCTCGCTCCCTCTCTGTCAGACATAGGGCTCTGCATTAATCTGCCCATGCCTGGCCATTCACACAGATGTTTAAAATTTTAGCTAAATATTTATTGTTGTTCTTCTTGACTTCACTCGCTATTTCCTGCTACTGCTTGTTCTCAAAATGTGTCCAGTGAGGTCCCTCCCTGGCCAATCAGTGGCCTGCTGTTTGGTAACGTCACATTTTTTACTCAGCTCACTATGAACCCCACCTGAGTAGGTACTAAAAAAGTACCAGGTACTATCATCTAATGGAAAAGCTCCGAGCAGAGTCGAGTCGAGCAGAGCTGAGTAGGTACCAGTGGAAAAGCCCCAAAAGTGGTTTTGATTTTTTTTTTCTGTGGTCTTCTTGTAGGAGCTAATGTCCCAGAGACAGAAGCTGGCAGTGGAAAGAGAGAAGCTGCAAGCAGAGCTGGAGCACTTCAGGAAGTGTTTGACACTGCCACAGACACACTGGCCTAGAGGCAGCCATTACAAGGGATACCCTCCCAGGTGACCACAACAAGCTGACCTGGTGGCTCCCAGACCCCAGCCACCTCTGTCAGACTGACACTTAGTTTTATTTTTAATGGCCTGGTCAACATGGCTCCTTGGACTGATGAGATGAATGGATGAATGATTTGATTGAGTGAATGGGTGAATGAATGATGGCTGTGGATGCACAGGAGACAGGACCATACAGTGAAGGACAGACAGTCTTTGGATTGTGGCCAGGTAGAAACTGTGCCACAACTCAGTATTGTGTGCCAATGTAGCCAACCATGAGAGCATGGGGCAGGAGTACCTGAAGACCAGCACAGACATGCTCCTTCTCACGTCGTCTTCAGTCCCTGCTGCTCTGTTGTTCAGTCCCTGCCTCCCTCGTCGCCACAGCTTCACAGACAATCCTGCCAATGAGGGAGCAGCTACCACAGGAAGGGTGTGGTGAAAAGACTTGAATGCTCAGATTCTCTAAATGAATGCTTCTGGCCAGTTGGAAGTGATTTTATCACAGTGGCCAGATGAGCTTTTGAACTGGAAATGCACTTAAGAATAAAAGCTGAAGAACTACCTGGTGGTACTGTGTTACAACAAATAACTGTTCAAATTAGGGAAGAACTTAGAAAATGCACATTTTTGGAAAGACTTAATGAAATGTTTTATTGTTTCAAAATAGAAAATTTGAGAATAAGAAATTTAAAAGGTGCTTCAGCCTTGTAATGTATATAATATGAAGACTTAAAAGAATTTTGTATGTTTTTATTACTTTAATCATTGTTCTTTTAAAAGAAAAAGCCTGCCATTTTTATATGTTTATGCTTTTTTGGGTTGGAAAAAGAAGGCCTTGCTTTTAGTGTTTGTACTGCTGCTGGCCAGAACTGCTCATTTTAGACATTAAACAGAGTGAGAGAACACGGGATATGGTCCTCATCTTGCGCTCCTGGCACTGCGCAGCTGAGATCCAGCCACAGCCACCTCATCTAGCCCTCAGCCCAGAAAAGCATACTTAGAGGTCCAGAGTAATGGCCCCTGCCCTCTTATCCCCCTGCCTTCACAGCACCATGTCTGTTTAAATGCCCATTACACTTCACTTTTTTTAACTTTTCCTAGTTGACTGACTTGACTATTTTATTCAAACAAGAAGAGTCTTTCAAGCAGTCATCTGATTAACCTGATCCTTAATGCATTAGTTTTCATTTTGTATGACATTATGTAGCATTGGACCATGCAATGGTTAAATAATGTTATGCCTTACAATGATCATGCCCTTATCAGCAGCCATGTGAGGATATAGTGCCAAAATGAAGTTAATAACCAAGTTCAAATTAGGGAGCCAAAAAAATTAAACTAGAATGGCCATCTTCCACTGCTGACTAATTCTGACCAGATAAATTTCAATGCTGCATTTCCCAGCTTCTTAAGGACCCGTTCCCATACCTCCAAAGTTGTCAACAGTTTATGAACAAGAATGGAAAAACTGCAGATTCAGACTGGCTTATTTCATGGCATACATGGAATCACATGGGTTTACTTTACCTGGCTTTGGACCTGTTTACAACATATGTTTGGCCTTCAACCTCCCTCTCAACTCAAATTTAGTCACCCATTTAACAGACTCGGACTCATTTGTTCTGCCTTGTTTTTGGAATGTCAAAACACCATCCACCAAGTTAATAATTCAGCAGTTTGATGTTTTACCAGAGCTGCATAAATGAGTAAATATGAAGCGACAGGATTCAGTATTTTAAAAATACAAATTGAATAAACTTGAAAATGTGCATAAAAGTTATCTCCAAACTGACTAAGACTGAAGCACAAATGCCCCCTACAAACAGTTTAAGTGCCTCAACAATTTGGGAGCATGTGAATAAGTTGCAGTTGCCCACATAAACATTTCACACTCATTAGTGATCAGGGACTTTATCTTTTACAGTAAAGTGTGCTGCACACAGTTGTCTGTAAGTTCCACACTGGCAGAGCTGACAGCGTACTCCTTTTCTGTCTAAATACATTTCTGACAACTCGTCTAATTAAACTTTTCTTGAATCATGTCCAAATTCAAACCACTTTGGAGAGATAAAGATTGTAGGCAGCCATTCTACGCAGCAGAAGAGTCAACAGTGCAGCCCATTGGTTTATGAGGAAGCATGCATGCATGCTGAGGTAAGCTGCCAATAAGCTGGAAGGTGCAGTACAATGAGCACCTCACACAGCCTCCCTGTCTCCAACCCACGCACGCCCATGCAATTGCCCCATTACTCAGTGGAGGATGTCTAGATGCTGTGAAATCCTGTTTTTAAAATGTACTTGTTTGAATTCATTGTAATGTAATATATTCTTTGTTGAATGTAGTAATTAGGTATTTATGAATATGGCTGTGATTTCAGACAAAAAAGAAAAATAAAATATTTCAAAAATGGCTATTTTGTGATCATTAGTGTTATTGTTTCAGTTAAAATTACTTCCCTGGTATGACTATTCACTTTTACAAAACGTGTTCATTATCCCAGAAACATGCATTTCATGTCTTAGCAATGGAATAAATATCCAGGATTAATTAAATACAAGGGAAATATCACAACATTGACTAATGGTTGGTAGATTCTATTGACATTTATGTGACTGAAAATAAAGAACTCCATAATAGTGTCAAACACTATACAAGGAACACTTCTCAACAATTCACAACTATTACACATATATTGTAAACATAAATACCAAGACTTGAGTTCATTTTAATTTGTATGGCATTTATATCCCAGAAAAGCAAACAAATCAATCTGTCACAACACTGAGCATGAAATTAAATACACATTCTTGTAAAAGTCACATTTCTAGCATTTTATATGTAGAATAAGCCTGCAGTACACAACTTTTTAGTCACACTTGTTGAAACTGTCACTAAATTCTAAGGACATTAATAGTTGTGGGCGAAAAAATGTTTCCTTTTGCATCAGCTACAGCCTGCAATATAACTTTCAAAACACTATACACAACTCCACTAAGTGACAAGCTGGCTCTAATCACTGTCATGCACACGCTCAAGATACTTCTCATGTATGAAGTACATATTGGGTACACACTGTTGCAGTTCTAGCCAGTGGCTGGGCATTGTAATGGCTGAAAAACAAGGGCCCAGAGACATAAATTAGCAATTATTCCTTTAGCTACAGTTTACACAGCAATAAAAAAAAAGCAGCTGATCAGTGCCGACACTGTGGTGCCGGTCAGAACCATTACTTCTAGTCCTCCATGACCAGTGTTCGAAGCCATTTGGGTCCCATGTCAGAACATCGGTGATAGAGTGCTCATCAGCAGCCGGTCAGAGCCTTCACTGTCAACACTACTGATAAGCTCCTGCTCAGAGCCTTCCCCTCCGGTACTCCACGGCCAGTGTTCTGACACGGGGACCCTAATAACTCTGAACACCGGTCCCAGAGTACAGGAGGTGTGAGCTCTGAACAGTCAGAGCCCACGCCAGAACACCAGCCACAGAAGAGTGATTGTAGTCAGACACTGAATGTTGCATGCATGTTGAGGAGGTGCTTAGGAGAAACGGGAGACAGAGGGGGTGGAAAATGACAGCTGTAGGTGCAAAAATTTTCAGGTTAAGTCTGTGATTTTCCTCCAGTTATATACTGCAGCTTTAATGCATGGCAAAAGTTTATCAGAAAGGTCATCTGAGTTTTCAGTGAGTATGTAGTACCGGTAAACACATTCTGGTGTGAGGTTTGCACCACAGCCTAGGGATGACGTGCACATCCGGTCTGCTTCCCTTGATCTTATTGATCAATAATCCATGAATTGTCCTTTCCTGGATCCTGGCTGCAGGTTGTACCGCAGCTTATACATGCAGTTCAGAGAGTCCAGAAGAAATGCTCTTACAGTGTTAATCTCCATCAGGGTCAGGTTGTCCAGCTAGAGAAGTGTGACAGCAGATACTGTGAGATACACTTTCACCTAATGGTATCTGAATGTCATCACAAAGCAGAAAGAAATAGTGGCACAAAGCAGGAGGATGGCCTCATCACTGTAAAATTGTGCCAAATAAACTTTTAAGGAATTAAAGATTTTATTCGCATTTACCTAGAATACAGTTTGTTTTATCACTGAATTCTTAAACAATGGTGGTAATCCAGAAAGCAGGTTCCACAAACGCTGAATCAATTTACTGAGCTGAGAGATTCTGAGTGTCCAGTTCCAGAGCGGCTGCTTTGAGTTTAGTTGAGTGTGTTTACCCAGTGTTAGGCCTGTGCACAAACCATAATAAAAAGCCATCATCGGTGGAGCCCTGATGCCTGGAGTCACCATAGCAACTGCTGACAAAAAAAAAAAAAAACCATGCTGTATGGAAAATATGAAGTGGTTTACCATAAAAAAGTGAACAGTGCTGTTGCTGCTGCTAAGGAGAGGGAAGCACCATGGGAGAATATTGCTGTTCAAGTCAGTGCATAAATTGGAAGACACTAGTCCACTAACTTAACACTGAACTATATATTGGTGGCTTGAATAAAAGTGGTGCATAGAATAAAACCTTAGATTTATTTAGATGTAGTCCCACTGGGGAAAAATGCACATGTAGGCAGCTTAAGTATAAAAGCATCATTCAGAAAAGTAAAGCATATTATAGGCCACAGGTGTCAAAGGCCATGAGTGTACAATGTTTATTCCTATTTGACACTGGTTAATACATCAAGTAAATATTCAGTGGTTATTTAATCATTTTGGAATTTAAAACCCCAGCAAATGCTGTTTTAACACATATGAATTGAACGGAGAGAACTTTATCAACCTTTTATTACTACAGGGTTCACAAACTCCGAAGGAGTAAAGTTTTCACATAACCCGCTTTCTGGAATACCCTCAATATTTATGGTAGCTTATTTATTTTATATTGACTTTAAAAAGGAGGTATGATAATGATCAGTGTGACTGGCTGTACCTTGGCATGAGCCTCCTGCTGACTGATGAAGCTGTCCGCAGACAGACGGAGTTTGGCAATACGAGTGTCCCAGATATCTTTCACAAGTGTGCGAATCTCATCTGCTTTAGGAATGTTATCAGAAGCACTGCAGAAGTGGCACACAAGACAGAGCAATTTCACAAATTACTTATTACCTGATGCCACCATGAATACGTAGAACAGTGGTCTAGTTACTCCACAGAAATTACTCACTGGTTAAGTAGTAGTTTAGTCACCTCCATATAATAAGGACTGGGAACAGGTGTAAATGTATCCTCTTTCCTCTCGAGCTCTCGTATTTCCTCAAGTTTGTCTGCACATTAGAGGATAATTTCAACACAAATTAATTAAATATAGCAGATATCTCTCATACACAACACCAATTGAAGCTAATGTTTTAAGTGCCTTTAGCTGCATCAAATTGTATTGCCTTAACATGGCTTTCAAACAGGTTAATAAAATAAATGTCATATCCGCCTTCAATTCAGAATTAAAAACAGTAAATTAAAAAAAGTGAAATGTGGCAACACCATCAGTTTTAGGGGTAAATAATAAATAGCTGTGGCTTTTGTTCGTCTACATTTAGATACAGTTTGCAGTGTGTGGACACTGATGCTTTATGGTGATTAGAAAGGTGCGCAAACTGAAAACGTACGGCTGGTGTTATATTTGTGTAGTATCCGAATCTTACCAACATCCATCCACTCTGGAGGAATAATTCTACATTTCTGCCTCTGTTTCAGGTTAAGTGCCAGCCACATGGGGATATCCACTGGCAGACCGGGGTTGAAGGGACCCAGGTCACCCTGAGACAAAAAGACACTCATTAAAACACTAACCCTGTTCGTATAGAGCAGCATCCTGCTGACATAAACAGAAAAACCCCAATTCATTCTGGCCAATACTTCGCTAATGTTACGAAGTTACGTCAAGCACTTGTGGCTCGTATGAAATACTGTCACTTTGTCTTTACTTACCCCGATCAAATAGATCTTATCTAAACTGAAGTTTGGTATTATCTTCACAGTCTCCTTCTCAGCGAGAAATTCTACCTCTGAAGGATCCATAACTCGTAAATACTCTTAGTTCCCCTGATGACGCCGAAGAAAAGAATAACGCTGCAAACTGTTCCCGCGCTGCAAAGGCTTAGGAAGAACACCATTGGTTGCAGAGTCTCGTCATCACTGGTGATATCGCGAGATTAGGTCAGTGTGTTTATGACGTTACTACAGTGCTGTTTTGGCGTTTTCCCCATTTAAGTATTACAACTCTTAAAATATCTTTAGTTTTCCTTTAATACCAGGTTTTTCGCACTTGACCTAGTCCAGACTGCCAGGGAAAGTGCAGATTAACAGCGTTTTACTAGTGATTTGGCCGCAAAGTCCAGTCCTTTACTATCAAATTCTTGCGGGTGAAATCCACAAGGTGGCAATATTCACTAACGATTAGGAGCTCTCACTATAGTGCGTACAAGGGCTGAAATGAATAATATGTACTGTATTAGAATTAAAATTACTTGGAAAATAAATGTGCCATTCATTTTACATTTTTACTCATGTCTCATGTCTTTTACTCATGTTTTATTCATGTCTTATGCAGACAGATGACAAAGCTACATTACAAATGTTTTAGTACCATACTGGAGTTGGTCAGTGTAGAGTTAATTGACCAAATCCATAATGTTTTGTATTCAACAATGCACATTTCTGTTTTGATCAAATGGCTGTTGAGGGTGAATTTCTCACTGCTGAAGTTACATATAAATATCAATGCATTCAGATTAGAGATGTGTCAAGAGCGGTAGTCAAATTGAGTTTAAAGGTTTTCATTTTTAGAATTACGTTAGTGGACTGTGTCAATGATATGAGAGTTCTGTGTTATGAATGTTATCTCACTACTTTGTCTTGTTACCCTGCCTTCACTCAAGTCAGCTGGGATAGGCTCTAGC
>JAQQAE010000725.1:0-30132 GCA_029823295.1 Pseudamia nigra
GCCCAAGCGTCCTTCATCTTCTAAGGCTTCTGGTACTGAGCCTAAGCGGCAAAGGAAGATGTTGACCATAGCAACTCAACCATTACCATGTTCTTCTCTGGCAAAAAGCAGCCAGTTTCACCAGTTACGCCGACGCTTTCAGAGGAAGCTGCGGAAGAAGAGCCTCAGGAAACGGCGCCGTCGTCAGAAGAGCCGTAAAGCTGCCGTCGCTGTGCAGTACGTAAACGTCATCACCGCCCTCATCGTCATCACTACTGTACCCCTCTCTGCTCTAACATGTTAGTCTCATAAAGTCACTGTATGATCATTGTTATTATAAATGTGTTATGATTATTATTGGTATTATTTTTGTACAGTATGTATAGGCTAGTCACAGTAAATTTACCCATCATATAGCTTTATGCTTGTGCGCTGTTATTAATAAAGTAAAGGGTGGGTTGTTAGGGTGTATAAAAGGTAAAAATACACGTAAAATAATAAAATAAATATGGTGCTGCTACTTGGCGGATTTTCACCCATGGCGGGTGGTCCCGCAACGTAACACCCCCGTTAAACGAGGGAAGACTGTACTACCACATCACACACTTTACATTTACACTGGTTTACTGCGAAGAAATTAAAAGCTAAAAGACACCGACTAGATACAGCAGTGCAGCGTTTGCTGACTGTTGCCTTATATGGTAGTTTCCCTACTGGTCAGGCTCTTGAGTTAGATCTTATTATCATTTAAAACCATGTTATAATGAGGACACAGTATGCGCCTTAACCTGCTCAGGCACCAGAATATCCAGCAGCAGTTATACTCCGTGGTAATACCCTTCCTCTGTGGTGATTTAATAGCTTCTGTTAAGTGTCCCGTCCTTGGTTGTTCTGTGTGCTTTGTTCGCCTGTGGAGTGAGATTAGTGTGAACTCACCAGCTGAGAAATCATTCCTGAGAAAAGTGCCTTGGCAGTGGGCTACACTGTGCCAACATTAAACACTGAATTAGTGTGATTCTCATCTCACAGTATGCCATCCCAACGTCACATATCTCTGCCGAGTGTCCACAGTCTACTTTGAGATGCATAATAAACCCTGAATGTGAATTGCCTGCACGAAAGCAGAACAATAGGAAGAGATTTGTATTTTACGGTTGATCAGCAGTTCAGTATTTGGTACAGAACCTCACGCTTGCATATGGACAGAATCAGAGTGAGCATCAGAATCTCTATATGCTCCAAGTACATATACATTTTCACTTTAGCAGGAAGGTTAATACGGCTTACTTCATTCTACTCAAAAGACAGGCACATGAACTGGCAACTCACACATACATGTGGACACACACGCACACACACACACACACCAAAGTAATTTTGGCCAGTTACAATGGGATTCCTGAAGGCTTCAATTTGCACAGTGACTGAAGCCAGGAACCAGACTCAGGAGTCCAATCTGTGTGTGACCAGATTTACAGAGGAGAAAGGTTATTAGGGGGCAGGTCTGTGTGTGTGCGTGGGTGTGTGTGGCTGCTAATGTGTGACGCCTTCTGTTCTTGCCAGTGCTCGGCAAGGCATGCATGGAGGCCACCTTTAAAGCTTCTCCTCCCTCTGAAATACATATACGCTCCGTGTGCGTCTGTGCAGAGGGGGGGGTGTATGCAGATCTTCCTTCCCTCCCCACCTCCCCTTGCTCCAATGTTGTCTTCCCATCCTAAAGCCATTTAATATGCAGCCGCCTGCTGTATGATGATTATCTCCATTTAGGCAAGAGATCACAGCTGATCTGAAAAGCAATTTCAGCTCTATTTACAACTGGCACTACTATACAACTGCACATTAAAGACATTTGATCTTTAGCTGCAGGAAAGCAAAAACTCAACAGTATGTGCTGAGTAATTGCAATCTAACGCTGTTTGAAATTCACGTAATCAGAATGCTTTCTCTTGACAGACACATTTAGCATCAGTATTATGGTTGAAAGAGTACGAACACTGACCACAAATGGAAGACTGAATGACACTGTCTTCAGATGGCACAGGCCATTAATCACCTATAAATTAACATTCTATCTATACCTCACGACATTACAATTAAATGCACCAAAAACCATTATTGGAAATAGCCCTTCACCACGTAAACCACACTGGAAAAGATGGATGGATGAATATGTACTGATAAGCTATTTATACCTGGAATTCAGCAGTAAATAAAAACATCTTTAAAGGAACTTTCACGTCATTCACATCCACAGCAGCTTGTAATCGTATAGGATGACCTCGAGATGGAAGTCCAATCATTTCAGAAGTGAAGAGATTAGATGTGTAATGCAAATCTTTTTTCTATTTCTGTCACAAGGTACATTATGGGATAATTCCCCTATTATTAGCCCATAATGAGATTGTCAGACAGTTCTCGAGTCTGATAGCACTCGATAAGACCAGAGGTTTTGGTCTGAGGGGATTTTTCTTGTTAAAATGAGAAATACTGGTTTATGTTACATCATGCCACACACACACAAATTCATACACAGCTACATATACTGTATATTCTTCCACAAGACACTAAAAACATGATGTGAGAAGTGGAATGTACAAAATGACAGTTACAAGCGCTGGTAAAAAAAAAAAAAAACAGCAACTCAGACTAAGGTCAAAGCAGGTGTGGTATAATTGAGTAAAAAAAGTGTGAATTTTTACATGTTAAATGTTTTCAAACGGCATCTAAATGTGTATGTATGTGCTTGTGTGCAGCTGGTAGTAGGCCACGAGGCCCCTGAGGACTAGCTGGAGTCACTGTTATCGTCATCCTGCCTAATAAAAACACAACCTGGAAAAGATTTAGATAGACTGACTTGCAATAACCTCAATCTGGCTGTGTGGCTAAATTAGGACATTTACAGCTTAGTCATTAGCCTGGTTTCTGCTCGAGCCCCTGATAGATCTAGTCAGCATTTAATCAAATACATCAGCTTGTACTATAATGAGCTATAAACACAATCTCGCTCGCATATTAAAGCTTTTTTTGTATGTACAAGAGGCAGACTGAAAAAAGGTCAAAGAGCGAGCCAACCACACAGAGACAGGCGGGCTTTAGAGAAGCCTTTGAACTCTGCAAGCCCAGGAGCCTGAACTGCCATGACCTCGCCCCGCCATTGTGGTGCCCATCAGCACAGATCAGCGTCAGCGTATGCTGTCTGTGAGTATGTGTGTGCCTACCTACATCCAACACAAAACCCTTCTCATTTTATAGCGTGTGGAGAGGAATCCAGTACCAACCGTGGTGCCTTCACTTTGAAAAAGCACCACACTGCAAGCTAAAATATAATGTAAAATATAATGTTGCAGTGTAGTAGAACAGTATCAACAGGTCTGTTCCAGCGCAGAGAGACTTAACCATGACGTACTGGACTGATTAATCCAGACAAGCATGTATGTGGAACGCGGCCTTAAAAATGAAGCAAAACACCAAGAGTTAAGTCCAGGATTTATTGAGCAAACACATAAATGAGGACTGACAACAGCATTTAGCCAGCGGATACAAATCTATTTTACTGATAACTTCCTAAATAAATTCATGCACACATCACAAAGTTGAAATGGGATTACAAGAACTAAAAGACAACACCATACTGGACACCATCCTCATCCACAGGCCAGGATTTTTCAACAGCCTTTTAGCGCTGATACAGGTGGATGAAGTAGTAATAATGCGTTAAATTTAATCAGTCAAATGCAGCTGGATATTGCATGACACGTGTTTTACTAATCTAATCTGGCATCTTTAGATTTCTGCTGCCTTCAGTTTTGTGTGTTATGTTTTACCAGCGTTCACTACAAAATGTTGCTGTAATTGTGCTTCTAACATTGTTTTGTTGTGTTAATAAGGTGTTAATTTGTATGTTATTTGTATGTATTAACACATGAAGTTGGATGATACGTCTAAAAAAATGTCTCATCCTGCTCATGTTATGACCCATGTAATATCAGGAAACATCATTTGGTCGTGTTTATTTATTATGCACAGATTCACCTCCTATCATGATTTATAGGTAGATGGTGGGCAGTGACCGGGTGCTGTGCACTGAGTCCAAAGTAACTTAAAGTTGTACTACTACTGTTGGCCACTGGGGCTCCAAATACCCCAGACTCCCACAGACTTACATTGGAACTCTGTCTGAAAATACTAAGTGAATACATTTTTTGTCATGACTCATCATGGTCTAATTTACTTGGATGCTCTGGTGGTGCATCTTTAACTTTTTGCTCCATTATTAATACATTACAGCAAATAATCAGACAAATCTCTGTGGTACTGGAATTTGAGTGACAGGTCGCTATGGTAACTTGACTCGCCATCGGCGCCAGACCAAGTCAGACGCTTGTATCTTCTACTTGTTCAATAGAATATTGTTTTATGCTTAACTGTGGATGTGGGAAAGTGTTTCCACTAACAACACCATAATATAACTTTCATTGGCAATGTTTGGAGAGGTTTTACAGCATCCGTAAGCTAGCAGCTAACACTAGCTTCCTGATAAGACCCCTGCAGCTCGGCTCCCAGTCGTCCAAATATGGTCACGTCCTATTTTTGGTTCCAAAATGTCATCCAGGAAGTGACAACCCGATTGGCCTCAAACCAATGGGTGACATCACGGTCACTTTGTCCATTAATACATACAGTCTACATTTATATATTTATGAAGTGGCTCACAATGCCATTGTTAAAAACTGGGACCCCAAAGAAAGACTGAGAAACACCGATCTACAGCTCACAGAAATAACAACAGCGGGCGGGAAAAGATACCCATCAAAAAAGTGTTTCACTGGCAACACAGGAGGATTGCTAATAAACAAACCCACGGTAGCACTGGATTGTGTTTCTACACACAAACTGGAGGATTCATGCAACTTGCAAATATAAACAACCGTTTTGAGATGAGAGGATATACAAGCATTCACAAACATTCAGCAACTGGCAGGGCTCCAACGTAAAGAAACAAAAATCTGATTAAAACACTTTAAAATGACTTCTGCTTTCGTGTTATGTTGATGTATGTCATCGTTATCCATTTATCGTCATCTCTTGACTATTCATCCGTCAAGTTCCTGGTCTACCTCTCACCTCACTTCCAATGTTAATGTGGTCGCATTTCAACAATCACGTGGGTATAAAAAAGGCACTCAGTAATACACACATTTCTCTCACACAGGTAGAAATGAACAAAGATAATATTATCTGGCAGGGAAACGGATGAGCCGTCAGCGTGCCTTATGAATGGGTGAAGAAATGAGCGATGACAGCGATATATGCTATCTGTTTATGAGCGTCTCGGAGGGAGGTGGGGGGGTTGCCTGGGGGATAGGAGAGAAAAGGGGAGATGGAGGAGGAAGAGAGGTGATTAGAGATATGACACCAAAGGAAAAGGCTTATGAAGTGGTGGTCGTAGCGGTGAGGAGGGGACAGGTTGAATTGCTGGTTTCCTTGCAAAACCAATTTGTATGGCATCAAGATCAGCAGGTGATAACGCATCCTCATTTCCCTCCTGCCAGATTTTTACTGTACACCTCACTTCTTCCTTTACAAGGCTCTGAATAGAGAACAAAAGATGAACGCAGGCACAAACAAGACAATGGCTCTGATCTACTATCCTGTGATTCCTCCATTGAGATTACCGCAAAGAACAGGAAAACATATCTGACTTCGAAGGCAACAATAGTTGGGCCGAGGGCTGGAATCAAAAGCACTGTGCCAAAAATAAATTGCGAGATCTGTAACTATATGAGCATCGATCAAAAACACGGTTGAGTTTACAAACTCGAGCTGCGTACACTTTGACACAAAGAGTAAAGTAGAATAATAAATTAATTCACACTGTTAAAGAAGATAACCAAGACATCAAACTTAAATGGCAGCTTAAACTTTAATGGAAATTAGGTCAGTGGAGCAGAAAGTATTAATAGAATGCATAGGTTGAATGATGAATTGCACAAAAGCATTCACACTAACAATTCACAGAGCCCATAAAACACAATAAAATAGATTATGTATTATAATAAGGAAGCATTATTGTAGTAAACATGCAGCATGTTAACCTACAACACAATATAAATGAGACGCCTAAACGCATAAAGCAGTTAAGGATGAAATGTCAGGCAATGTTCAGACGATGTCTGAGCGTGTTCTAAAAACCTACATGTGTCTACATACACACATAATATAATAATTGCAAACACACACGCAGATGAGGATGTGCACATGCCCATGCATTTGAAGTGAGCATTTGCAGTGCACTGGATCTGCCGAAGGGCACTTTACTTTACTCTAGTGGAAATGAGTGTGCATAAACACATTCCTCATTACAACGCACAGGGCATCTGGTAAAAATATTCCAATGTTATGCAAGAGAGAGTGCTGAAGGCATAGCACATTTCTTCTCCGTATGCTAATTCAACATCATTAAATATCATCAATAATGCATTTACCTGGAGTTGGTATTACAATAAATGTTATAACTGCTATGTATAGTGGGGATGAATTATGTGCTGTGGCCTTTAATAGCAAAACAGTGACACGAGGTAGAAAGTCACACAAAAAAGTCGGGGTCATATGTAATTTCAAACAGTTTCACTGCACGGTCACTTAAAACATCAGTGTTTACATTGATACAAATACATGATTAATTTACTGTGACCATGATGATAACCATGATATATGCCATGCTGGTGAAATGGTGATAATGTTGATTATATCGTTCCAATGGCTTTTGTCAGTGGTTGAATCTATTATTAGGCAGCAAGTGAACATTTAGCCCTTGAAGCTGTTGCACTGAAAGCTGCAAATGTGAAAAGGACCATGTTGTGATGGTAACGACTGGGTCATTGCATCCAACCCTGCAGAGGTTATTGGGTGTTCTAGTCTGCAGTGGATAGTACCCCAATAATGTCCAATGTGTAATATACTGCCAGTTATTGTAGCAGCGTTCAGAGGTCTGGTAGAGCTCATGTCTTGGGTTAGAGCTGTTCTGGAATCAAAAGTTTGGAACCTGTCCAATATTATGTGGTGATAATGTTTTGTTTCCTTAAATACTCTGCTGGATTGTCTGTCTTTCTCATGGGGTTCTGTCCACTGCGGGACCAGGACCATCCAACAAGACCCACAGTTTTGGAGATGCCTTGACATCACAATGTGGTCCTTGTCTAGGTTGCTTGTATCCTTACGCTGCTCAATTTTTTGTTCAAATATATCAGCTTCAAGGGCTAAATGTTCACTTGCAGCCTCATAGTAGATCCCACCCACTCACAGGTCGCTCCACCTGTCAGTAGTCATAATGTTATGGCTGATCTGTGTATGAGTTTATAAAGCCCATTGAGGTTTCAGTGTGCGCCTTACAACGTTTTTATTGGCAGCTTAAACTGTAAGTGGAGAACTTTAATGCTGAATCCCACCTTCATTAAAATGATTCTTAGTAAACGGACTCCGTTCCAAACATAATGCTTGAATGCTCAATTATTTCTTTTAACTTCTAAGCAAAACAAAATATATCCATCATCCATCCATCCATCATCTTCTGCTTATCCTGCTCAGGGTCGCTCAGACATCGCTCTCCCCAGCCACGTCCTCTAGCTCCTCTGGGGGTCCCCCAGGCGTTCCCAGGCCAGCTGAGCATGTCCTGGGTCTGTCCCAGGGCCTCCCTCCAGTTGGAGCTAGTTTTGGCAACCAGGAATTGGACCACCCACGCTCCCAGCTTCAGCTGCCACCAAAACCATACAGCTTCCAACCCTTCCTGCAGGTGGGGGGCCCACAGGAAGGCGTGGTCATAAGGGTCTTCTGAATCGCTCTTAGTCTGACCTGTCACCTAGGACCAATTTGTCTTGGGTGACCCTACCAGGGGTGAATTGCCCCCGAGAACATAGCTCCTAGAATCACCCAGGCACACAAACCCCTCCACCACGATAAGGTGCGTTTCAAGGACGGGTAAAAGGAAATACAGCATACGGAATTGTTTTTACACACAAAGAAACAGTTTACTCACGTTCACACTGGGACATAAAAATCTATGCCTTTACACAGAAACAAAATTACTTCGTTCATCAAGTTCAATTCTGTCTCAGTCCCGTTGAGACAGACTTTACCCGTATCAGTGCACCTTTCACTTTATTGGCCAATACCCAGGCTGCTGCTACCCATTAAATACATCTTTAAAGATCTGTGGTTTATTCTAAAGCTAAAAAAAATTACTTTACTTACTGGAAATTGAAGGTAGGAATGAAGACAGATTCCAAATGGACAAATCAATACAAGGGAGCTTTTCTCTTGTTGTGAAGACTTGTTCCAAGGCATGGAGTCGCAGGGATCAGCCCCATATGTTACTGTCTATCACCGATGCCTCTATATCATAGAGCTACGCAGTAATCCTGTTTTTATTAAAAGGGAATATAAAAGGAAACCATGTGAAACAGGTCTAAGCCCTTCTGACAGCAGAGGATTTTATTACTGCGGCTCACAGTGCATGTGTATGTACAGTACATGGGTCAAAGTGCAATGGGAATAATGTGCTACGGCGCATTTAATATGCACAAGTCAATTTAACAATAAACCCCTGAAATTTGAATATGTTTTTCTTTTTAACGCATCTTCTACCACATCACCTACTTTAGAAATGTTCTGCACCACTACTGTACACAAAGCGATCACATGCTGAGTGGGTCATGAAGCGATAAAAAAAAAAAACAAAAAAAAAAACAAAATTGCCATTATTTATGGAAATCTGGGTTTAAGTTGCATATCATTTAAATGTATTAGTAAATAAAGAGTAAGGCACAAACCTAAACGGGTTTATGTGAGTGTTACTGAGTCAAGTTACTGTATATACAGTTGAGGTGAAAATCTGAACATTTTGGGAGTTTGTTTCAGTAAAAGATGGCCAGATCATGAACAGAGCACTTCAAAATACACTGGTTTCATTTCGAAAGCCTAAGTTATTTTTGTTTGCAAACATAAACAAAACTAAGGAAAACAAAAATAACCGAGGTCAGCATTATTAGCCCCCAGAAGAACTGGCCTTTTTTATTCATATCACAAACCACCACTGTTTGAGTGAGTAATGGTCCAAGTGTGTGAACTGAATTAAAAACTGAACATTCATTCAATATTCACTGTGGAAAGGATTCAGGGCATCAATTGTAAGAGAAAAAAAAATCATGTCAGAAAGAAGTTTGTTTAGATCTGAGAAGAAGAACTGATGGACACAATGCAGGAGGAGGATATACAAAGTCACTGAAGCATTTCCAGAACCGCAGTGAGAAACATGGGAAAACGGCTTTTGAGAAGAATCAAACTTTCATTGGGGGCAAATAATTGTGACCTCAACTGTACACAGTTTCCAGTTTATAAAATATATATTTGCCTGTTATGAACTCAGCCGATCTCAGGGCTAAATCTGTCCCGTATTTCTCAGGCTTTAATCATTCATAAACCGGAGCAACAGCCGGACGTATTCCAACCGTGCAGCTGGGAGCCACACGATGATTCAACCAAGAACTGTGATTGTTAGTGACTGAACTAACAAATCAGTGCAATTACCATTGTTATGCTGCATTTTCATGACCCCTGAGCCCCATTTCACTCCCACTCACCTTAATTAAGAATACCACTAAATATTCTTAATTAAAGTGAGGAGAGACTTCTCCGACGCTGCCTCCATCAGACTGTCACTAAAACCAAGATTTTCTTTACAGATGAAAAAAGGCTTCGGTTAAAGGGTTATGTATTGTGTATACTGCCTCGTTCTCAATTTTTCTAAATTCCCTCTGGGCTTTGAAAACAGAAAGCGCTGTGCATGCAGTAGCAGGATGCGACAGCGACAGCCCCTCGTCCACGCAAAAATGCTCACACAAAAGGCTTACACAAAGTCAAGTCCGGTACGCATGCATTGGCAGTGAGTGACAAACACACTGTATGCATGCGAAAGCAAATGTCAGCAAAACTACACAATTTCCTATAGGGAGGTGTGGGGTTGTGTGCTGGTACATCCTGTGGGTGCGGGTGGTCTTTGTGTTTCACTTGTTGTCATTTAATTCTCAGCATTGGCCGAACGGTATTGGGGTCACTGCTTTCATAAGCCCCCATTCCCAGTTAAAAGGAGGTTGACGTAGGAGGAAGAAAGGGGAACAAGTGTAGAGTCAAAATATAATGAAAACACTAGAAAAACATTCACGGAATAAAGAAATAAGGAAGCTCCACTGTGCTGTGTGCCAGCGTCATTGTGCTCTCCCCATTGACCAGTAGGAGTACCCACCACTTCAGCTGCTCTTGCACCATTTGCAGATCTTTGTCTTGTAAAGCCTGGGAAAAGCCACCAGCTATGAAAAAAATTCCATGTGAAGCAGATGAAAGCCTGCCTTCAAATACAATAGCACGTTGACTTTTTCAAGGAAGGGGGTAGGAGCCAGTGAATCCATAGTGAGGAAAATGTAGCATATGAAAAAGGTAAGATGAGGCTTGAAAGTAAGGAGGATTTGAAACGGTGCCAGATATAGTTCACCTAAAAAAAGCCGTCATCGCATAGAGAGTAATGAAGCAAGAAAGTCACGAGTCAACACTGTCACCGGGAAAGGGGAGCAGGTTGGGGCGCGTGTGGCTGAAGGAAGCAACGATAATTTCATTCATTTCCACTCAAATCCTAATCTGAAGTCTACCAGGCTGGAATGCCAGTTAATTTTGAACTTTGGCATGGTATGGGTCATATGCATGAAAACGAGCACAAAAGTTTAGGGATGTATAATGTCAAAGGTCATATACAAATGCACGCCTCAAACAAAGAATATAACACTCATGTCATTATTAATGGAAAAGCACTTTGCACAATGAGTATCTCTCAGAGCCAACACCTGTATGAGGCTCAGTCACAATGACTAAAAAAACGCTAACGATTATTGGAGCTGCCATGCAGTTAATTTGCATGTTTAGAGTTGCTTCCATGTGTCAGATAGCTTAATGAGACTCTCTTCTTTTGGATTTCACTGGCACACATTTAATAACGGCGTCTCACTGTGCTCCCGTAGCACAGCTTATTAAGGCCACTTTTGACAACAACAAAGGGTGGGGGTAACATTTTGAGAAAAAAGTCAAAATTTTTAAAGTTTAAACTAGGGCTGTCAAAATTAATGTGGATTAATCCATTTGCAAGACTGTTAGATTCAAGATTTTAACGCAATTAACACATGCGCAATAACTCAAAATCCCATCGGGACACATCGGCGTAGATAAACCGCCGATTACTGGTACGAAACTCAAAATCCCACAATGCAACGGTGGTCCGCTGATGTTAGCACCACCTCCTGATTCGCTCCTGCTTTTCCGTGGGAAAAACAAGATGGCGTCTCGAGGCAGATACGCGTCAAAGCCCACAAATGCATTTTTCATTGTAAGCAACACGATAAAGGGAAATCTAACTCTGCAGGAAGCTGCTTTGATCTGTAACGGAAGTTACAATATAAATTATTGCAGCTACCGTATTTTCCGGGTGACATGTCGCTCCGGTATGTTAGTCGCACGAGCCAAAAAAAAAAAAAGTACAATGAAGAAGAAAAAAAACGTGTATGTGTGTCGCATTTGTTTGGGGAACGTGCGGCTAGCGCGCGGCTAGTGCGCGGCGCACTAGAAAGGCGAGCTCGTGGCTCGTCTGTCAGTGTGATAAACACCCTATAGTCGAATTTATCCAAAATACGAGTCACTCCAATGTATTTGTTGCTCCCCTAGACAGACTATGCAAAAAACCGCAACTTTGAATCCGGAAAATACACCAATTCAATTATTTTAGCGAGAGAAAAGAAATTATGTGGCAAGTGAAACGCAATTGTAGAATTTTAGAGTTTTATGAAAATTTATCATTTATTATGTTTATTTGGTTATTGTGTTGTAATTATTTACTTTCGAATATGTTGTCTTTCCGATCGCTGTTGTCATTTATTGGATTTTTGTGCTTGTTTGACAGTAAATGCTAGACGGAAATTCTATAAACTGCTGAAATTGCATATGCTACGTCAGAGCGGTTTGTGCAAGAAAATGGATGGATGAATTGAAATATGAATAATGAAATCATATTGATTTCTACTTTGTTTACCGGTAAACTGTAGAAATATGAAATAGTGATGGATGGATATGTACTTTATTGATCCCAGAGGGAAACTCACAAACTAATGGACACGTTCCAGGTTTTTTGTTCCCCGTGAACGGACTCCTTCTCGAAGAAGTGCAGAACTGGCAGGACGGTTCTTTTTTTCCTCGTGTCCGTGGAGTAACACCGACTACCGTTGGCGTCACAGCACTGAATGTTACCGCCGCTAAAGTCAGGAGCATGGAGGGAAGTGCTGAACAATTCCAAACAGTGGCACATGAGTGGGCAATGGAAGCAAAACCCACAGCTACAGGGACACACGGCGCACGTAACACGACGGCTGCAACTACACTCTTAAACTAGACACATTTCATACTGTAAGTGTATAAACCACCTTCTGTCATGAGGGTTTTTGCAGCCGCAAAATGAAAAACAATGAATCAAAATTAATCCAGTGACCCTGTGATTAATTTAGATTAATAATGAATGGGTATTAATCATGATTAATTTAAATTAATCCACAGTGATTAATCAGATTAAAAATTTTAATCATTTGACAGCCCTAGTTTAAACCCGTGAATTTGTGAGATTAAAACTCGGAGATTCTATAAGAACAGAAGTGGAAAATTTATGAGAAAAGAGTCAGATATTTTCCGTGTTGATAAAGTTGTAAATTTGCGAGAAAATTCAGTCCTTCTCTGACTTTAAAGTGGCAAATTTGTAAGAAAAAAAAAAAAAACTCAGAGATTCTCCAAGATTATAATGTCATAAAATTGCAAGAAAAAAACCCTCAGAAGTTCTCTGAGATTAAAGTCAGAAATCTGCTTTAAAAACATAATAATAATAATAATGTGTGTTTTTGTAAAGGATGTCACTTCACCTGCTTCAAACCACAAACACCATCACTCACATTTTGCTTCTTCCCCGCTTTTTATGAACTAATCACATGATAGCTTGAAACTGAATTCTGCAGTAAGGAGATAAACTTGACTTTAGCCCAGAACGAACATGTTATCATAAGAGTACGTACACTGATATCGACATAAACGGGGCTTGTTCAGAACAAAACAAACTCACTTGGGCATAACACCAATAGAAAAAATGTCTTTCAAATATGGGCATTAAAAGGACTGGATATCCCCCTTAAGTCTGCATCACATGTCTGATATTTGGATACATTTATATAAATAATGCTTGGAGCGCAGCGCATTAGCTGACACCGCGCCGCTTCTTCAAATGCGGATGGGACTGAATTTTTAAAGTGCATGACGCAGGATTCCCACATCACTGACAGATCCACACTTATTTATGAATTATATAAAAAGAAAACAAACACGGGAGTTGTTAAATCCAACATTCAAATGCCAGCTGTTTCAACAAAATTCTGCTATTTTTGCACATCAGTCAGATTCTTAGAGCCAACATGTGACACAGACTTACAAGTCAACATGAATCAGCAGTAAACACGGTACATTCTATGTAATTTCCACACCTGCTCATCCTGTACAGGGTTGCAAGCCACTTAAAGTCTATTGAAACTATAGTACGCACAGGACAAAAATGACCAGAAGTACGAGTATTAGGACAGAGCAGGGTTCTACCATACAAAAAGCTTCTACGTGTGATCAACACAAGACTAAAGCTGCTTCTTCAAGGCCACACAGTGAGAAAAAAATGCTAATATTTGAACACAGCTAATCAGCAAATAAATGAATGTACGCATGGATGAGTGCAGACTGACACTATGAATATCATCACATTAGATAGCCTGGACGAAGTCGTGTCCTTGTTTTTGGAAGGCCAGTCTAGGTGCATCATTCATCATTATTACCGTGACATGTCGTCCAGCGCCGTCTCACGGTGACAGCCCTCTTTAACATCTTTCTAAAGAGCTTTTCTTCCAAGGTGGTAAATGTGCAGACACACAATAAGTGCTGCTATTAAGCGGCCAGGAGCACTCGTCACATCTATAAACACACTGATATTACTCCCCAAATGTTCGGAGAGCGCCAAAGGAAAGGTAGAAGATGGCTTGGCGAACCAAATCGTTTTATAGCAACTGAAATTATGTTTCTGCATTATAATGCCCTTAATATAACATCTTCACTGCCTGCTGAACAAGTGCACTGCTGTGAGGCCACTGAACCTTTCTGTCAGGAAGAACCTGTAATATATGTCACAGTAAAAAAAAAATTACATACAGGACCTACTGATACAGTAGTGCAGTACACAAAATAGCCCATCATGAACCGAGTGGCTCATGATTGGTTACAAACACAAATCAGCAGCCATTAATTGTATCTTTGCATTCCATATGTTTTTAAGTGCCTGGTTCAATGGGCCTACAAATCTTAAACAACCACATAAAACATCACATAAAATTGACATTGCAATAGTGCTGTATGACAGAGTTATAAAATGTTTACAGTGTCTGGTGTGTGGCAGTGTACTGCTGGAGATGGATGTGTACATTATTTGACAGTCCTTCCTCCTCACGCCAAACGACGAATTGAGGTGATGGAAACACTTCAAAATTTCAAAAAAAGTTTGAAAATTTGCATAGAAAACTTTGTCGTTTAAAGGGTATGGAAAAGTCTGCTGTATTGGAAAAAGTAAATGCACCTGAGTTGAGTTGATGGAAAAACAAAGTGTGAAAAATGTCAGCCTCTTGCATTGGCGGCAGCTAAGCTAAGGCTACGACACGCTCCATCCGTCTCCTCTGATCAACACTGAACACGTCCTTGGAAGCACACGGTGACGCTACGATAACAAGCTCCAGTGTTTTCCATTTTCTTCAAGATTCGCAAAATATGAGCATGAGTTTATTACAGGAAATCTAATCTGAAAGAAAATATATTGTGGCTGCTACAATGAATAGGGAGCCCGGACTGTACTTCATTTAGTAATGAGTTCGCTAATGTTGTAATGCAACAAGCTCCCAGCACAAAAAACACTCCAACTAGTTTCAAGTAAGGACATTGGCACCCACAAATGTCCCGTAGTGCACATCAGAAAGTACCAGCATTCATTTTTGATGCCATTTTGGAAATACAAGGGATGGCAGAAAGGAGAGCTAGAACTATGAAGTGAAAAAGAGCACAGTTAAGGGTCAGGACAAGGGAAACAAGTGGAGTTTAATAGCTGCAAGGCAAAAATGGAAGATGGGGCAGGAGGTGAGCTTTCACACTGTATTGGTGGCATCTGCAATGGCAGCTCGTGTGATTCAACTAATACCAAGACGACGGACGCATTACATCTCAAGGAGCAAACACGGGCCCCGGCAGTGAATGAAAATCCCCAAGTGAGTCTGGATGCATCGAGTTTGAAGAAACTAGCAACATGGCACTGAGATAGAGATCATTTACACCTCATCAACCTCTTGTCCTGGCTTTTCCTGTCACTCCTCCTTTTCTCTGTACACCCTCCTCTACAGGCTGGCTGATAAGTCATTATGGCAGGCCACACTCGGGTAATTGGGGCAAGGAGAGGAATGTAACCAGAGGGAAGGGAGGGGTTGGCACTGTGACCTGCATTTCTTCCAATTTCTCCAAACCCATTAGCTGCAGTAAGCTTTTAACAGCCTGCTGTATTCACAGCACTGTTTAGATTTAATTAATGCAGATACTTCATATCCTAATCACTGTTATCCAACCAGTGTGGCATCCTCGGGGGGCTGGATTCTCTGTTGGTACGCTACGAGAACAGACAGCATACAAATGCTTGCCACTGTGGGCTGTCTCGAATGCATTACATTTCAAATTTATTGTGCAAGTCAGTTTTCAGACATTTGCTGTAGTAAATGCTTTTTTTTTGTTTAAAAAAAAACTAATTCCAAAACATTACTTGCACAATTTATGTATGATGTTTTTACTAAGGACTAGTGCAAAAGCTGAAAACACAAATTGACACGAGATCATGAAATTTCATATGAAAACCATGTGTAAAGACCCATTTATTTTACCTATGATTAAACAGATAAGAGATTATAAAATACATTACATGTATAATTTCATTGACCACAGAAGTGAATAAAGCATGAGAAACTAGTGAAATGTTTTTAATTGTTTTGCTTTAATCCCTTTATATTCTCAGTCACTAGTGTTACTGTACAAATCTGAGAAATAGAAACACTCCTGTGTGAATAGAGGTCATAAAAAATTATCCAAATCCCTAAGTTACTTGAGCTGTATTACATGACTCACATCATTCACAAAAAAAAAAAATTGCCAAAACAAAAGTGAAAATGGACCAAACTGGCAATTTCTGTATTAAAATCTTTTTTAATCTTTCCCACCATGACGACACTGTAACTATGTTATGAAACTTGCATTAAAAACTCCACTAACTTGAGTTGAGCAAAAATATTCTAAACGCTAAATTATTTTTAAGTCGGGTCTTTCATTGGGGAAAAAAAAAAAAGAAAAACTACAGAACTAATCCACTCTTTAGGTTTAGAAGAACTCATTTACTCCTTTACATGTACTTGAGATTTTTTCTCAAAATGTACTTCTGAGAATAGTTGTTTTGCAGTATACTTTTACTTTTTACTACAAACTAACTTCTACTCAGTTTGACCACAACTGAATGAGTGGGAATCGATTTCACACATCCAGAGTATCAACAAAGTTAGAAAATGAGCAGAAATACAAAATGAGCAGAATTAGGTAAATAAAAGACAGAATATAAATAAAAGGTAACAAAAAATTAGGAAAATAATCAAGGAATTATTAACAAAATTAGCAAAATAGACCAAATGTCAACAAAGGAAACACAAATTGTGAAAAATCATATACAAAATATCTTAAAATTAGCAAAATTAGCAAAAATAACCAATAAAATTTTAACAAAATGAACAAAATATAAAAATAACCAACAGACTATCAACAAAATCAGTAATACAGCCAATAAAATGTAACAAAATCTGTGAAAAATATGTCAAAATATCAAAAGATACAAAAAAAATTAACAAAACGATGAAAAACATATTTGAAATAAACAAACTTAATAAGATAATCAACTGTATAAAAATAAAAATAAGCATTACATTAGGCTATAACAGATTAATTACACATTATTCACTAATTAAGTATTTTTTGTTAGATGGTTTATTACTTTCTCAAGTACACATGTTTATAAGTACTTCTACTACTTCAGTACTGCTAAAGTAGCTTTATTTTTACTTGCGTACTGCTTCCGTCGCATGCCTCTGCGCTCAGCTGCTTTTTGACATTTCAAACTACTGTAAACTCTGAATGGACATAAAGCTTCAAAGATAAGATCATCGAATTTGACATCAGTGTAGCGGTTTATAAACTCCATAAAATACTGTCCAAAAGTCTTTCTTTAAAGACAAAACTGAATGTGAGTGACTGTGAATTGTAAGTAATCATTATGACATTGTGCATTAACATTATGTGTGTACATCTATATCTACCGCTGGCAAATATAAGATGTGTGAAGGTCTGATCACAAGTGAATGGTGGAGAAAAGAATCCATGCAATGACAAGGACAAGCGCAGATCAGTCCACAGCCTGGAACCACTCAAGAGCATCTCTTTACACACACACACACACACACACACACCCACACACACACACACACACAGGAGTAGTACCAAAGGCCATCATGCATGAAGGCTCAGTCACTGCTTTCGCCCCGGGCTTCTCCGGATTGGAGACGCTGTCATTTGTAAATCGCCTGAGGAATCCCTTGCCTCGAGAGCAAAAAGAAAAAAAAAAGGGAAAAGAAAAACACAAAGGGAAGCAGACTAGATGGAGTGTATCTACATCGACTTGTAATGTTTTGATGATCAGACGTGTTCATGGTACATTATCCTCGAATCTACTCCATTTCTCTCTACGTTCTGCTACTTTCTATGGCATAATGGACCATGATGTGGCTCAAGTTAAGTGAAAAGTGATATAAAATCTTCGACTTTACTTCAAACATCAGATATTGTGAGTTCAGAACAGCCCTGAGGGCTGGATGGAAAATGTGCCACTGACAATTTTATTTAAATTATCTCATATTCGCATTTACTCAAAAGTAAACAGGTTGAGAAACTACCTCTTTGTCCCATAATCTGACAATCCATGTATATTGTATAAACACTATGATGTAAAATAAAAGCTGAGGAAATATGAATCTGCTCAGTATTACCAGTCCTGAAAAACGCACAAAACGAAACGGACAGCAGGAAAGACCAGCTGTTTTTTGTGACCTCACAACCAATCACAGCTGAGATAAAATGTACGAGGGCCTGTGTCCAAAGGGAGCGTTTTAGCATCAAGTTTCCAGTCAAATCCTATGAAACTCAATGTTTCCAGCTCTCAGCGCCCACTGCTGGGCTGAATGCATTTTAATGCTCAGTCTAGCACAGAGCTGTGCTCGTCAATAACTGCTCATTCACCAACCAATCAAAATTGAGAAGGGGCGGGACGTAGGAAGCAAACAGTATAAACTTCTCTGCACCATGATGGAGGGAAAACTGATCGACAACCCGGTTTATGACCCAACGCTGAAGGATACAAACAAAATGTTAGTGTGAAAAAGACATTTTAATATGTTGCTGTGATGCAGCCATTTATTCATTCATGCGATTACTTCGACGTGCCTCGGGTGTAAGGATGTCACTACATTCAAAACGTACATTCCTAGGCTATTTTCTGTGCAAAAAAAAAAAAAAAACTCCAGGTGAAGCGCTGGACAGTAATGATGAGAAAGTAACGCAGAGCACTGTGGGTAGTAAACCCACTCCCTCAGGAGGCCACTAAGCCCGCCCCCTTGAGCGAGAGGAGCTCTAAATTTTAATGTACCTTCCATATTTTAAAACATGACAAATTACAATCAATCATATATGAGCTAAAATCAGCGACGCCCCCTGAGTGACTACCAATATTCTTAACATTTTCCAGAATACTGTCCCTGAAAATGTCCTTTTGTCAGAATCTCATCCCTGGGAGTGATGTGCTCTTAAACTAATGAGAGTTTTATGATAAAAAGTGGGCAGGTAAAATACCCTCAATAATATCAGAAGATGTGGCAGAATCAGAAAACCAGTGAATAATTACATCATTATTTTGTTTTTCACCCTTACAGGAGTCATTAATAGACACATACACATGCCTTGAATTTCAGATTTGAATTATGGGACCTTTAAGGGTTTCTTTTTAAATGTTTTTTAAGTGTCTTTGAGCTTAAGTCGGTTAACATGTCCAATATCATCAATATCATGATATGTACTAACCACACAAATCTAAATCGCTATTGATCTTCTCATTTGAGCGCAGGCCAGAGGGACAAACAAACCTCTCAAAATGTCCATCTGATTGTCCCATTTCCTGACATGTCAAGACTTAATTGTCTTTTACCGTAACAAATTACTTTCTAATTGTTTTTACTAACAAATCACTAACTTAGTTAGAAATCTATGTATGGATTTAAAAAAAAAAAAAAAAAAACGACCTTTGTCCCTGTCTCAATTAAACTTTGAGATGGTGGCAGACGAAGTAACATAAAAGTCAACCAAGCTGCATTTATTTACATTTTCAACATGTTTATGGGTTAAAAATATGCACTTCTTATGACACTTTAAGTTCACATCACTAGTTGTTTTTTTCCCCCATGTCTTTTAATATTTGTTTGTAGATGCAGCTCACGTGGACGCCCAAGACAAATTTTTCACAATGTGGCACAATAAAGTAAATCTGGAATGTGAAATTATGAATATACTGAAGTAATCATTTTTTGGTCCAGGTGAGAAAATGCTTAAATTCAGAGCAGAAAAAAAACTGTCACTGAACAAAAAAAAAAAAAATCAAAATGCAACACATGTGATTATTCAAATATATTCGCTGTGAATTTGATTCTTCACTTGCTGCCAGCAGTCTGTTATTTTATTTTAATAATTTGTGTTTCTTGACAAATCAGACACCCTTACAAGTGGTTCAACACATCATAAAAATGTGTATTGCAAGTAGTTCAGATAAGGAAAACAAAACTAGATTTCATTTTCTGGAAAACATCGCCCTAACAGAGGGGTTGGCAACATATACGATTTAAAGACCATTTTAAGACAGAAAGTGAAAATATGTGTTTCAAAAACCATAAAAAATGGCCATTGATTCATTAAGATTTTGTTTAATAACTTAATTTTATTCATTTTGTTAACCATTTTAATTTTTTGTCCATTTAATGGGTCTTTTTTGTTCATTTTAGACATTAGTTAGTTATGTTTGTTCATCTTGTTCATTTTGTTTATTATGTTATTCATTTTTGTTAAAGTGCTATTCTAGTCCATTATTGTTAATTTTGTGGAATACTTGGTTCATCATTGTGCTTCTTTTGTTCAATTTTTTTTTTTTTGTTGGATTTACTTGACTATTGTGTTAATCATTTATTCACTTTCAAGTTGAGTTATCATTTTAGTCATTTTTTAATGACTTTTTCTTCAGTTTCCTTGTTATTGTGTTAAAAATTCTGGTCAATTTTGTCCTAATGTTTTTTTTCATCATTTTGTGTATTTTTGTTTATTTTCTTGGTTTTGGTCATTTACTTGATCATTGTAAATTCTGTGGATTTTTTTCTTTTTTTTTTTCTTTTTTTTTGTTCACATGGCCAGTGGAGAACCTCCGAATCCTCTGGCGTTTGGGCCATTTGACACCGTCATGAGGAGGCTCCACCCCAAATCCCATACCTTTAACCTAGAACATGCCTATCAGGGAATTTTTTTTCTCAGTTTTATGTAGTATCCAACTATAATTACAGGCAAATTAGTTTTATAATGCCTTCACATCCATAAAAGTCCACCTTCATTACAAACCATCTTTCTCCTATTCTGTCCCTTTTTGGCATCGTCAGTCTGACATATTGTTTCCGTCCTCTCATGTCTATATCTTATAAAAAACTGCATTATGCTGCAAATTAACTGAGTGTAACAAAATGCCCTGAGTCTCTTGAGCCATTTTCCACCTTCGTGATGCATACATCATATTTTCTTGGCCAAATTCTGAGCAGGATTTTTTTCCTGCATCTAATTAATGCAGATTTATTGCATATGCATGCAGGCAGACTCACGCTCTCTCACACACTCGTACAGACTCCTAAGGGAATCAAAATGCTTACAAAACATAATCTCTTTTTCCTCACCCTAACATACACACACTCACTGTACATGCATATCATCCCATCTTAATCTAATCCATTAGTCATATTAAGCAGATGCAGCAGATTATACATAGCACACATCTCTATCGAACTACTACAGATGGCGAGTTCCCCAAGCAAAATTACCCCAAATATATATTATTACAGTATTGCATATTATTTATCATACCGTTTCCACTTAACTGTATATGATTGGAAAATTACCATAACATCTTATTACAAATCCTCCCACACTGCAGCTCTGTATCATTATGTGTCTGTGAGTGTCTGGGTGTGTTTGTGAGTTTCTGCAGCCAGCTGAGTGGCTATGGTCGGCATTAGGCCTGAGACAGCTGGTGTAATGACATTTTTTCAGCAAGCAGGAGAACAGCATGTTATTTTCTTCCACGGATGGTGAGCCCACAGATTTAGAAAGGCTATTCCCATTCAAATCAATATTCTCAACAGAGGTCATTTGGCCCGCACGATCGCAATGAGATGGCGAGAAAGTGGGGATTATTGGCCTCTCAAAACAAAGCGTCAGAAATGTTCTTGAGACTTATATTTAATGTGTTTCCGAGGAAAACTTTCACTTCGCCTCATTTGGCCACCGGTGGGCATTTTAGCTTTGTCTGTATAATTCACAGTAATATTTTAAGGATCATTTCCCCAGCACTCGACAAGTTTATGTTCTACAATGCTGACCTCGAAAGCACCCAACAACAGATGCAAACTCCACCAGCTGTTTCTACTGAATTTTAGTGAGATCACGGAGACACATGCAAATCCTGCGGTGCCATTTCATTGGATAAACACCTTGAGATTCAGCATCCCACTGTCTGTACCGCAGCGTGATCATATGTGTGTTTGGCTTCAGCTAGGTTTCATTTTACACTTGCAGAGACATTTAATTCAGTCCAGTCTGATGCAAGCTCAGGAAACATTCAAATATTCAGGTTTAATGCAAAAACCAGTGGGGATGAAATATGGAGCCAGGTTGACTGCGTCCTGTGTTGCTGTTTAACTCGGGCTACAGGGACGGACTGCTGCTGCAGACAGCAATCAAGTAAAACACTATCAGGCTAAATTTAGAGCAAGGCATCATATCAACAGCCGTCGCTGCATCGTTGACCCGGATGCATGCGTTTATGATAGAAATCTTAAATTTTAGTCAGGTTGTGAACTTTGCATCACAGATATTATACCGTATATGCATATAGATCAGCAATTCCAAACACCGGTTCGCAGGCAGACACACAAAAATAGGACTCAAGTAAAAGGACTGTTACTTTATGTATGTAATGGGTTGAGTAGAAGTACTGTATAAGTACTTTCTACAAATATGTACTTGAGTAAAAGTAAAAGAATATACCAGAAAAATATAACTACTGCACTTATTTCAGCCTCATATACAGTGTCGTGTTATTTGTCTACAGCTGATACCAGTGAAAAGATCACGTTGATCCAGTGTCAGATCCACAGTCAGGAAAAAGTAAAAAAAACATGTTAGTCACTGATCAGGATTTGTTTGTTGCAAAATTTAGTGTTTAATTTGTTCATTTTGTGCATTTAGTTGATTGTTTTGACTAATTTTGGTACTTTTCTTCTTTATTTAATTGACTTTTAATTAATTTTGTTTGTCATCTTGTTCATGATTGTTTATTTACTAGATAGTTTGATTACTTGTTGGTTATTTTGCTTCTCATTTTGTTGACATTGTTTAATTTTGTTAATTTACTTAATCATTGTTCATTTCGTTGTTGATGCTTCATTTTTATTAATTTACTTGATAATGTTGAATATTTTGTGCTGATTTTGTTTGTTTTTTTATGTTGTGCTCATTTTACTCCTTCTCACTGAGATGTACCGTACTGCACTATAAGGCGCACCGGATTATAAGGCGCACCCCCCAAAAATGTCATTTTAAATTTTGTTTTTATAATCGGGTGCGCCTTATAGTGCGGAAGCCAAATGTAACTGAGTAGAAGTACAGTTTTTTCATCATAAATGTAACTGAGTAAAAGGTATCCTTCAAAATATCTACTCTCAGAAATACACTGTTCTCACAAAAACTACTCATGTACTGTACATGTAATGGAGTAAATGTACTTGAGTACTACCCACCTCTGGTGGATTTTTGTGTTGCAAATCAAATTGGCATTTGACGCAAGCAAGAACTATGTTTTTGATACTGAATATTTATTTGAATGTGATTACTGTGGTTGTAACACTCATGAGAACGAATAAGAACTTGCTACCTTCGCCTAAATGCAAATATTTAGAATTAAAAAGTTTATATATCTTAAAAAGCACAAACCTAAAATAAAAGGTGTGATTTCTTTACCTGCCCTAGATCATTATGCAAGCCTTGTAATATAGAATAAAACAGCAGCTAAAATGGTCAGGAAAATTAATTTATGCACAAATCCACTCCTTGTGATTTATGAATTTCGGTCATGACAGTCTGGGAACCACTGATACAGATGATAGATGGCATGAGAAAGATAGCTCAGTTCAAAACACCGGACACTGAAAACTATGTAGGAGTAATATCACGGGTGTTACATGACATAAAATAGCTGCATTCACTGCAATCATCTCAGCACAATAATGGCCCACATAACAGCCATCAGTGGGTTATTATTATTTGTCTACTGCACAAACAGGATGATCAACACAGTAATACTGTGAAGACAAATCAAATTACACCGACTGATCTTCTGTACGCACTTTAATTGGCCTCTCCTCCGAAGTTTCTCACACGGACGAGCTTTAGAAGAAGAATTTTTTTCCAACCTATGCCAACTGAACGAGACGTCCATGTTCTGAAATCATTTCTTTTAGTCCTGCTCTTCCCTGCAGACATCTAAGGTACAGTACTTCAAAACTTCAAGGCTGAGTCATACCAGCCTTGACCCTGGAAAGAGGAAGGAAGTAGGTAATAAAGAGAGAGAGAGAGATTCTTTTTTCTTCTCCTCTCCCCCTCCCTCTCAAAAAGTTGTTGACTCAAGAATGTCGATGTTTTTACCGAACACACAAAAGCTTCCCGTCTCTCCGTCTGTGTCACGCATCAAATTTCAAGACACCAACTCTATTAACCTCTTACTGTCTCCGAATTCAGCAGGTCCCAGTCGCGTAATTAGCAGCCTGTGAAGATGCACAAAGGCCTGGGTTGCCTTTGCTTGAGTATGTCAATGCCTGCGTGTCTCTGCTTTCTCTAAACAGCTCCGCAGGTGTCACTTTATCAGCTGCTTCCCGCCTCCCATTTCAAGAGGGAGAAATCTTAAGTCAAATCGGAATTCTGATTTTTCTCCAGCGATCTCAGGGAACCGACTGCTGTTGAGCTAAAACACAAAGGACAAGTTAAGTAAAAAGTCAATTAGCTGGATGATTTCAGTGGGCAGTCGTTGCTTTTCAGTATGCAAGTCACATTCAAATGTAGAGTCAATATACATATGCAAAAAAGGATTTCAGCGGCAGATCCCAGTGAGAAACATTTAGGAACAGATATTTACAATTTAATGCAAGTTTGCATATTCTGGTGATTGCTCACTAAGCGGTTTTCTTCAAATAAAACCTGCTCATTGAAAAACTGAGAAAGTAGACCCCTATGCATCATTTCCTTATTTTTTTCCTGCTTTCTACCTGTGTGCGAAAATAATAATAAAGGATCTGAGTCATGTCATTACTGATGACCCGGGTGATGACGGATGTAAACAGATCAATGGGCAACGATGAGGGCTATTCAGTGAGGCCGATGGACTCCAAGAAGCCCTGACAACATTATGCTTCTCTCTGCAAAACTAAGTGAATCCGTTTTTGTTACGAGTCTTCATGGTCACAAACTTTTTTTTTTGGACCCTCTAATTAGTGACATGGTGGTCCATCTTTAACTTTTTGCTCTGTAATTAAGATATTATGGCAAATAATCTGACAAATCACCGGTACGCTTGGGTTTGATTAAATGGTCGCTACGGTAACTTCACTTGCCAGCGGAGTCAGACTGAGTCAGACTTTCAAATGTTTGATTTAAATCAATAGAGCATAGTTTTAACTGAGAGACACTCACTCTGGGTAAGTATTTACACTAACACCATAATACTGTATATCTTTGTGTGTTAACGCTTGGTGAAGTTTCACCGCACCAGTAAGTTAGCAGTTAGCATTAACTTACCCATAAGACATGCCGTTTTTGGCTCCAACATGTCACCCAGGAAGTGCCAACCCGATTGGCCTCATTCAGAAACCAATGGGTAAAATAAAGGTCACTTTGTCCACTAATATTAACAGTCTATGATACAGACAGTATTGTAAGCTTTATAAACAAGCCAACATATTAATTAGACAGTTTAGTATGTGCACGTGCCCTGTTAAGTGGCATATTTTAGAGCCTTCAGCTCGTCTGTGGTGTACGTACGTACCTACGATGACCGTATGCAGCAGCTGCTTCAGGTTCCGAGGTGCCACAATGCCCCTCATTTATTTGTGTCATCTGGAGTTAAATACCAGCCATTTAAAAACCCAACCGAGAAAGAGCTGCTACTGATACTCATCCAGGCGAAGAGCGCATCGGCATGATAGATTGCGTGACCTATGATTGCCACTATGAACTTGCGACTCATCCAGAGTGTACCCCACCTTTGCCCCAAGTCAGCTGGGATAGGCTCCAGTGACATGACCCCCACCCGACCCCCCTTTTTTGTTTCATTTTCAAAACATGGAGGAATTGTTTTTGTCTTCATGTGTTTTTTTGTCCATTACATCTAAATACATTTCTTTCAAGCAATGGCACTGTTTGCATTAATATGAATGTAACTATTCATCAAGACGAAGAAAAATTGGGTTTAAGCCAGGCGGACGACAAACATGAGGCAACAAGAAGAGGTCTGTGTGTTTAGCTATGCAGGAGAGGTAGGGGAGTTCACACGCTGACCTTGAGTAATCACCTCCTCGCAGGAGTCGAGGAGCAGCCCAGGCTGGTTTTGAAGGAGTCAGCACTGCACACCATGCAGGTTAGCGACTTTAACAATCTAGGAATAGTGTTCGTTTTAGCTGCTTATTGGGAAAAAAAAAGTTATTTTATTTTTTAAACTGTGTTAATTTTAGCAGAACTCAGCACTGTATGTTCTTGACTGATCACTCTGTGCTGGAGGAGCCTGTTTTAGAAGAGTCAGCAGGACAAACAAGTAGGAAGTGCACACAGACGAACAGCCAGAGACTGAGGTATATTTTATTGCACTGCGAAATGACTAGATGGGGTCAACAAAGAATCACATGAGGATTTGCCTACATTTGCAAAGTTTGGGAGACAAGACTAAATGTTTTGTTTGGGCCAGAAAATGATCTGTATTTCTTTTAAAGAAATACTGTCTCCACTGCAATTCTGTGTCCAAACTTAATGAGGGTTGGGTGCAATCAGTTGATCCTCATAACAGAAGTTAAAGCGGTTTGACTGGGGAACCTCTGTCACTGCTGCGTTGCTAAACATGGAAGCAGCTGAGCACCGGTGTTAGTGGAAAATGAACAGAGAGCAGTCCGGAAGTTGATGACACAGAACTTCTGCCGTTTCTGTTGCCTTAAGATCAGACAAAGTTCTTCGAAGTTCAGATGGAGACCAAATGCTATTAAGCTAAGACTAGAAACAGAAGCAATTATCTGCGTCACCATATTCACAAACGTGTCGTGCTTTGAAACGCCAACAATGAATGACACTAAAATAGACGTGGCTCCGTTGAGTGCTGTGGATTCAGAACTATGATCAAGACCATGGATTCCACATATGTGATCCCAAGTCACTTCTTCAGCCTAACAGCAATCCCCGCCTCAAAGGAAAGTTAAAAGCAGAGGTAGCTCCGGCCAGCGACTGTACAATGACAGTTGACTGTTGCTGCAACGACCATGCAACATGTCAGTGCCAGTCCCTTGAAATCTGTATCATTTTAGCACCTAGACAAAAAATACCGTAATATATTATTGCACTAACGCACACACAGTTCAACGACTAAAGACATCACAGCCACATTAATAAGGAACACATTATTTACTGTTTTTCTTATGCAAAAAACGCAACATTTTACAGATAAAACACACTCATGCAAATAGCGCTTTCATTAGTACACAAACACAAACACCACTCTGCCTCAAAATCTGTCATCATTGCACAACAACAACCAGGGACTGAAGACGGGACAGACCAAGCACCGAGCAGTGACCTTTGAACCAAGCCGCGAACAGGCATCTACATCTGTGACAGATACTGTGCGACAATTGAGCGGGTGAAGAGAGGGATGTAAAACAGGATAAAGAAGAGAAACCGTGATGAAGATGGCACTCACCGTGGGGTTAAAGGATAGAAAGTTGCTGAATGGAATGTCAGATATTATAAGCGAGGTCAGAATGTATTAACTGCATGAGCAGATCATCAAAAGGTACCGGGCAAAGAAAGAATCAGAGTGCATTAGAGGTGTAAAGAGCACTGAACCAGTCAAAATAATTCTTTTATTATTCTCACTGAAGTCTGGGACTGAAATGCAAAGGAAAAAGAAAAAAAAAAAAAAAGGGATTTGCATGAGAAGATGCAGTCCTCCAAGAAATAGTGCTTTCATCAGACAGCTTTCTTATCACGGTGATTATCATCGCGCTGGTTTCGTCAATGTAGTCGGCAGCTCAATGAAATCTTCTCCCCATCATTTACAGATCATCTCTGTCTCTTTAATCAACAGTTGCCTGGATGTTTGAATATAACTGAACCCAAATCCTGTGCTAACTAACTCGCTATCTGACTGGCACCCCAGGATTAGTGAGGCAGAGAGAAAAGGAGACAGGAAGGGAGAGCGAGACACCCCGCGTAGACCATCTGACACCCCATTATTAGTGTGTGTGTGAGTCCTAATCTCTACAGACTGATACCCCATGATTAAACATGGAGGAGGGGGGGTATGTGTCTGTGTCGTCATATATGTGTTAGAGATGGGGCAGAGGGGCGAAGATTAACAATCATCATTGACACAACACATGTCCATTAATCCTCATCGTGAAGCCTGCTATTACGGAGCTGAAAAGTTCAGCTGCTTGTCTGAGCCTGGGCGACGCGGCACTCCTACGACGCGGCACTCCTACGACGTGCCACTCCCACCACGCACCACTCCCACCACGCGCCACTCCTACCACAAGTCTAAAGTGATGATTGTGTGATTCACAAAGTCTTATGAGCCATATTTGATACGCAATCCGTGTGAGATTGAAGAGACCTTCACCACTGCAGTAAAGACCTTTGATAACTTTCATAAAAAGGTCCCATATGGTGAAATGCATCTCTACTGGGTTTTGAAAGGTATATAAACTCAGTTCTTTCTGTGAGAAAGTTTCCTGAGAAGTTCACAGGAAAAGAACAGGGTTTTGATTTTTTGTGATTTGTGATGTCACAAATCACAACAAATAATGGTCCAGCTAAAATTCTGTTGTCCTGTCCACATGACCTATTGAGTTCTAAATTTTAAAAACAGCCAAAACATGTTCAAGTTGAAATTAGCCCTGTCCCTTATGCAGCGACTAACATTCTTGACATTTTTTTTAAGAAAACAATGTATGAAAGTGCATATTATATGTTTACAGCCACCGTGTGTCAGAACTCGACCCCAGATCACCTTAAGAATGACCTGTAGTTTAGAGGATCAGAGGATTTTTCTGATGAAAAATTGGTGGGTACAACACCTCACAGAGAAAATGGAGCATACAGTGGTATGAAAAAGTTTGGGCACCCCTGATAATTTCCATTATTTTCATTTATAAAATCAGTAGGTGTTACAATCAGCAATTTCATTTTGATCTATCAAATATCTGATGGAAAGTAATATTTCAGCAGTGAAATGAGATTTATTGACTATAAAATATGCATCAAAATAAAATTAGACAGGTGCATAAATTTGGGCACCCCAACCAAAAAAAAAAAATCACATCAATATTTAATAGAGCCTCCTTTGGCTTCTAGGTGCTTCCTATAACCTCTAATGAGTGTGTGGATTCTGGATGAAGGTATTTTGGACCGTTCCTCCTTACAAAACATCTCCAGTTCAGTTAGGTTTGATGGTAGTTGAGCATGAACAGCCGCTTCAAATCATCCCACACATTTTCAATGATATTCAGGTCTGGGGACTGGGATGAACATTCTAGAACATTGTACTTGTTCCTCTGCATGAATGCCTGAGAAGATTTTGAGCTGTGTTTTGGGCCGTTGTCTTGTTGAAATATCCATCCCCAGCGTAACTTCTACTTTGCGACTGATTCTTGAACATTATTATCAAGAATCTGCTGATATTGAGTGAAATCCACGCAAACCTCGACTTTAACAAGATTCCCAGCACCAGCACTGGCCTCACAGCATGATGGAACCTCCATCACATTTTACTGTGGGTAGCATACATATGTTTTTCTTGGTTCTTCTGTGTTCTTTCGTCGCCATGCGTATCACCCGTTGTTATGAACAAATAACTCAATTTTCTGTCCACAGCACCCTATTCTAAAATGAAACTGGCTTGTCCAAATGTGCTTTTACATACTTCAAGCAAGCCTGAGTGTGTGCAGAAAAGGCTTCTTCCACATCACAGCTTTTCATTATGCAGAGTGACTGAATTGTTCAACGATGCACAGCGACATCGTCTGCAGCGAGATGATTTTGTAGGTGTTTGGCGGTGGTCTGTGGGCTGTGACTGATCTTTTTCACCATCCTTTGCCTCTGATATTTTTCTTGGTCTGACACTTCTGATCTTAATAAGAACTGTGCCTGTGGTTCTTCCATTTCCTCACCATGTTCCTCACAGTGGACACTGACAGCTGAAATCTCTGTCATAGCTTTTTGTAGCCTTCCCCTAAACCATAATGTTGAACA
>JAQQAE010000726.1:0-30120 GCA_029823295.1 Pseudamia nigra
AATTTAAACTTGTGTAACTAAATGAAATTACACCTGCTTTGTAGAACTTAACAGAACCTCTATAATGTTCTGCTGAGATGTTTTTGCTTTTATACAATTGGTTCACTGCCTTCATCAGTAACTAATGTAATTTGTTTCATACTGTGTAAAGACTTATACGTTTACATTTAAATTGACTTAGAAGCAGTAAGTACTATAGAAGTTGACAGTAAGGTGGGTCAAATGTAACATAAGATTTAATCACTTTTTCCTTAATATATGAGTTATTGTGAGTTAATCGCATAATCACATTAAAATTATTAATCTAGTTAATCATGCAAATAGATTGATCTGGATTAACATGTTAATTTTGACAGCCCTAATATATACACACACATCATCATCTACTACCTTGTTGAGTCTTTTTTGTGTTTGTGCTTTTACTGTTTCTTTGATGGTATGTTTGGTTTGTTGCAGGATAACATGGTACATTTAAGGGATACATTTTAAAAAGTACCAATTTAAAAAGAAAAACTCAAAGGCAAAGTGTGTAACTTGTGTCTTGCTTGTGTTTGCAAACAGATTTTTTCAAACTCAGTCTGTCTTCTCCACTGTGGGCTAGAGTACATGCATTACATTTCATGAAGGTAGAGAGTAGCAATGCAGAGAAAAAAAGATGTGAAATAGACAAATACACAGTGATTTCCTGTTGCTTTTCAATAATTTAGTCTCTAAATCACACACAAACTCACACACAATTGCAAATTTCTGGTGGAAGGTTTCAGAGGGAAATGGAACTGAAAAAAATTGCTTTGAGTGTTTTTCTTGTGAATTCAAGCCAAGTAACTTCTGCCTCCATGCATTGTGAAATGTTGGGAGAGACGCTTATCTTTACTGTGATTTCCTATATAGAGAAAAAAATAGACCAAAACAAAAGGAATGCAGAAAGTATGGACAGGGGTGAGGGTCTGTGCATCTAAATACACCAGCACACACTGACAGACGGACGGTTGTGATGATTTACTGGATTATTAACGGTTGCATCCGTGCGTCAATTTTGAAAGTTACATACTTTGCCTTTAATGTGGTCATGAATGTAAGATTATCATCAACGTGGTTTCTAAGACGCCAAGTTGATGACATACCAAATTATAAAACATCTATTGCATAGTTGTAGTTTTCACCATTGCTCTATGTTTTTCAATATTTGACTGCAAAATCCAACCATTCTTACACTGTAGATCTACAATACCAAATTCTGAATTTTGCAGTGTCACTTTTGTTTAATCTGTCAGACCTACCCACTGTATAAACACTTGTCTGCTCTCCCAGGCGATTTGGTGTCACTCAGGGCATGAAGAGATAGCGCTGCTTAAACTCTTAAGAATTGCCAGACAGCCACAGGAATGCTCAACCTAAACTACTCCCCCAGCTACAGCTACATGTTGAAGAGAGGCATCTGCTTTTCCAGGAATCAAAAACATCTGTACTCACTTCTTCTGAGTATGAATGCTTCTTCCCTTTCATACTCTCCTTCTTTTCACTCTACTTTCCCTGTTTTGCAGTTATCCTGTGTTTCACACTTTTTCCCCCCCAATTAATTTCCGTTCCTCACTCTCCTTCTTTGACCTGTGTCGTCTCATATCTCTTTAACATATTCACTGCCAGTCAAATGTTTTGGACATACCTTCTCTTGTAGTGGTTTCTCTTTATTTTTTATTATTATCAACATTATAGATTAATACTGAACACATCCAAACCGTGAAAGAACATGTATGGAATTATGTAGTAAATTAAAAATAATGTTAAACAACCCAGAATGTGTTTTATAAAGTTGGAATAAAATAGTTTTTTTTTTAACCTCCTCTCATGAAATGATTGTGACAATGGGATTTATTCTTTGTGAAGTGAATATCTTCAAAAATGTGTTGTTCAATTTCTTCCAAAGGTGATTACTGATGTGCTGTTTTTTGTTTTGATGACAGGTTTGCACATTCCTGACATTCTCTCATTAAATTCCCAAGGAAATCAACCAAAATGGTGACAGAGAAGGTGATGCAATTGAAGTTCTGATTTTAAAAAAAAATAAAAAAAATTGTAAACACTTGCTCTCTGCCTGTCTAGTCTCCATGTCTCCAATCAAACAAGTCAACAAACTAGGAGACTGGGACGCCACGTTCCAATTCATCAAAAAAATAGTAAAATGGAAAGCTTGTTGACTGTGCCATTTAGGTCTTTGAGGGCTAAGGTAGAATGTTGACAAAAATAAAGATAAAAACACAGAAGGAGAAAGTGTGTCCAGACTTTTGGCTGGTAGTGTACATCTTTCAGCTTCTCTATCAGTTAAAATGGTATAGTCAATACACTTACCACACCAAACTGACTAAAATGCACCACCTCTTTTCCTTCCTAAACATCGATTTTACAGTGAAGGCGAGCAGAGAAGCTGATTTGGCCTCAGGCTACTTTTTTGAATTATTTATCTGCCTATTACTCTATGCATGACACATATACAGTACATTTTGCCTATTTAGTAGTTGGAAAGAACCTCTCTTCTCTACTTTTGCAGTTTATAGCTGATGATTTTTTTGCAAAGAATTTTAGTTCATCAACATTATCTCCTCAATATTCGTTTTAGGGTTAAATTAGTACCAAACACATACTTTCAAAACATTTTTGCTTTGCCTGGGGGAACTAATAACATACCAATAACCATGGCAACCAATCCAGTCAGCACTAAAGCCGTTCTCACACTTTTTTCTGAGTCCAGCTGCATAGCCGAGGACAGTTTTTAAGCTCCAACATAAGCAACAGCAGCCGAGTCAAGAGACTGATTGGCATGAGGGACAAAACCTGAGATCTTTGAACTCTCAAACGCTCTTTCCTCCCATACCTCCCCCGTGTTCGTCTCTCTTTTTCCGCTGCTGACTCTCCCTTTCATTTGAAACAGTATCTAGTAAGCAGAAGCAGCAGCAGCGCAGATGAGATGTGTTCATTTGTGCGTGTCAGACAGCAGTGCAGGGCATGTGGGCTTGACAGGTCGGACACTTCCAAACAAACAGGGGCTGCTCTGCCACGCTGAGGCTGAAAAAGACCAGTGTGTGTGAGCGAGAAACAGATAGTAGCCAGCAGTACTGAGAACAATAGCACAATGCTTCCTGCTGCCACATATTGTCACCCTTTTCTTCATGTACACTCTGAATAAACACACACCACATATTCAGCTCACTTTCCCCAAGTAACATAAAGCACGTTTTGGCAACTGCTTTTCTGTTACAGTATAAATATCTGTTCTGCTTTACCTGTGTGTGCTCTAAGCAATAAACTAGAGCAGTGGTTCTCAACAAGTGTCACCTCTTGACCCATATTTTCTAGTGGTCGTCAAGTCATGGCCCGCTTTTATGAACTGAAAACAGCTTGTAAACATTCATATCATCTGAATGTGTGTTGAACAAAATATATGGATATTTTATGGATATTTTCATCACTGCATTTCTAGTCAAAAGAAAATAAAATTACTAAAAAAAAATTAAATAAGCAAAGCAGGCCAAACAATCAATGAAAATGACAAAACAGTATGAAGAAATTTTGCAAAAATGAACAAAATAATCAACAAATATGGCCATAAAATTAACAAAATGAAAAAATTCAAAAGAAAAAAATGAAGGAAAATCACTAAAAATGATTAAAAAGTAAACAAAGTAATGAATAAAATTAACAAAATATCCGCAAAACAGTACAAACAATGAACAAAAATGGCAAAATAGAAAAATGAAATGTGAACAAAAAAAATCAACAAAATGGACAAATATGGTCACAAAATGAACAAAATAATGAATAAAATTTACAAAAATTCACAAAACCAATAAAACAGCCAAAACAATGAACAAAAATGACAAAGTAAAAGAACAAAATCAACGAAAATGATCAAAGTAATGAAAAGAGGGCTCGCAAAATTGACAGTAAAAAACATAATCAAAATAAGTAATCAACAAAATCACCAAAAACTATCAAAAATTGATTAAATTGATAGTCTACAAAATATTCACAAAACAAACAAAATAATGAAGACAATGAAAAAAATGCGAAATCATACATCAAATGAACAAAATGATCAGACAATAAACTAAACTATAAAAATAGCAAAACTGAACAAAATAATAATCAACATTATTAACAAACTGTAACTTAACCTGTCTTTGAGTTTCTGTTTCAGTGTCACCTCCGTAGACGTCTGACATTAGATGAAAAGCAATAAAATATACCACACTCCCACAACCGACTTTTGGGTCCCGACCCACCAGTTGAGACACACTGCAGTAAAGCTGTTTTATCACATTTTCTCACTTATTTCCAGGGATCAATGATCCAACTTTTTCTCAAAACCATTTCCATCATTTGCCGATAGATTCCTGTGTCATTTAATGAAACCACTGGGAAATAAACTTTGCAGGTGTAGGAAATGAATTAAATTGACCTTGAACTGTAATTCTAACCATATTATTTAAATAGTTAAAAATTGAGTCAAATTTCATCTTGATTATGCATGAGAAAGTCACCCAGAAAGATATAAATATGCATTTAAAGGATTAAAATGCATGTGCCTTTGCAGATTGATCCAGCCTCATTCAGAGTGACACAGACTAAATTGTAGAAACAATTCAGCTGATGGAGGTTCTACAACCATTTGAATCTTAAAACTTTCAGTCACTGAAACCCCATAATGCAAGGATGAATTGTTTTAAATTAAACTCTCGAACAACGATTCAGAGCACATGCTGAAACTTTTAAATCACCTCCGTTCCCTTTTTTAAATTACTTGACTGGAGCTTAGTCGTCGTAATGCTGCTTACAGCTATAATCTATCCCTATTATGTATGGAGGTGGGAAACCTTGAATGGTTCTAATCAACTTGTCATCCATTTCACACTTGCCAGGTGAAATGACTGTTCATGAAAAGAAATCCCATCAGCCTGGAAGTTACGAAAAATTGAAACGAGAATAGTTGATGACAGCTATTGACCACAGAGTTTGACTGCGGCCAACTTCAACAGAGTAGTGTGATGACACACACAGTCCTTCAAACTGTGGTCATTCACTTTTAGAGGAAATGACCAGGCCTCCAGATGAATTCTTACTGTATTGATTGTTCTATTTGCACACAGAACAGACTACCAGAATTGTATTTGTATACATTCTATAGTTAAATATGAAAAGTAAACTACTCATGGCAGAATTGTTTCTCCGTTCCTTCCCACATGTAGAGGTGTAAAGGTTTAAAACAAGGATATTTGCCAGTTCACTGCAAATCTGCCAACAAAACACTGGGAAATCCCAGCACATAAAAAAATGATGACATCGTGCCAAGAAAAAGATGGAGCGCTAAAGCCAAAAAAGGAATTATCCTATTTGTTAAGGGTTTTAACTTATTGCTGCTTATCCTTACCCACGCAATGTTTTTACAACATACATTAATATGTTTCTAAATTAAATACAATACATTTGACATGAATAAAATAAATAGTACCTACAGAGGTGTACAAAAAAGAGAAAAGGATTTTCTTAGTCAAAGCAAATGTTGGTGATTAAAGGTGCAGTGAGTAAGATTTACTATAGCATCTAACAACAGAAATAGAATATTGCATTCATAATTATATTTTTGTTAGAGTATAATCACCTGAAAATGAGAACTGATCTGTTTTAAAATGAGTCATTTATATCTGAAGCAGGTTGCATCCATACCATTCAACATAGTTCACCGTCATGTTTGACGTAGCAGCTCAGAATGGACTTTCTTGTCTGCTTTTGTTATTTAAGAACAGTCGGAGCAGGTGATTTCGACTTCATTGCCAGCCAGCCTGTGTGACATGTACATATATCAGTGCTTCTGTAGTGCTAAACACTAAAGCTAAGCCAATGATTGTGCTGTGACAAAGGCACTATTTTATGTGGTTTTATTTACGCTTTATTCTTTTGCTATTTATGTTGTATATTACTCAACAAACTTGGAGTGACAATTTTGCAAAGAAAGCTGGCAGTTTCAGCTTCATAAACACACGTGTTACACTGATCATTGTCTCATTTAAAGCTGCATTCCTATTGGTTCTTCAATAGACATACAGTAAGTTGTACTACTGTGACATGATCATCATCAATATATGACATTGTCAGAATTTTGTTCCAGTCTCTCTTTGATTGTAAAACCAAGGCAAGAACAGTGTTTAAACCATCACCATTGTTCTACCATTTAGAGTAGAATTTAGTGGCATCCAGGCGAAGTTGCAGGTTATACCTCTAACCTCACCCCATCCACTGAAGTGGGTTTAAAAGGGCCAAAAAAAGCAATGATGGGAGTTTGGATTGTGCATTCTAAGCAAATAGAGAAACATGGCATAGCTCAGTGTAAAGTTAAAAAATATTTTCATTCTCAGGTGATTATGCACTAATGAAAAGATAATATCTGTATGTGTATTATATATGATTTATGCAAATAGATCCAACTAAACCAAACACATGTCACCTTTAACTGAAAATCCAGAGCTAACAAAACAAACACTGATTCCAGGACAGTGTTTTTTGCAGTCCCCAGAGGGGAGGGTCAGTGCAGTCAAAGGGGCATTCACTGGGTCGCAACATAGATACCACTAAATATGACACACTGAAGCTTTAAGACAAAGCAGATATTGTTACTGGTCCAATTTGTAATGACTTAATGTGTATCATATGCAGTTCCGTGCAGGGACAAAGATAAAGCCACAAACCTGAAGCTCAGAGGTCATGAGAGAAAGTCACAGTCACTAAGTTATGGTGGGTGACCTCGGGAGCTGCTCTCGTGGCTCCTGAGATAGCTCACATTTTTTCAGGTTTTTTATATTTACCAATTATCTATTTAAGTTGTCACCTTTCTTGATGTTTTTTTGTTTTTTTTCTGGGAGGATACTGATTTTACAGTTTGTTTAGTAGCCAATACCTATTATCTGAACATTTTTACCTTCGCCAAGGAAGTTATGTTTTTGTCTGGCTACGTTATCTGTTTGTTTGCTCACAGCATAACTCAAAACTTATGAATGGATTTGAATGGAATTACCGTATCAGGATAGGTCTGAAATTAAACCAAGAAACAATTGATTAGATTCTGGGAGTGATCTGGATCATCGTCTGGATGCAGAAGATTTTTTAAAATGCTTCGTCATTATATGTACGATATGGCCAAATTCAACAAATAACACCCAGAAAATCTAGCCAAAAAACGTAGCATAACACCATAATAGATTCTATCAAACCACAAAGTTTCATCCAGGTATAGGCAATGTTCTGGATATAGTGACCCAGAATGCTCATACTGACAGGGGATGAAGAAAAATAGCTACTGTAAGGTAGCAAATAAAGCTATAGACATGTAACTGTCACCAAATTGTACTGGAAAGTCTGCTGATTCACAAATGTGCCCACGGATTTGACTTATCTTCAACATTTATGCAGCAAGAGCCACAAGAAAACCACTATTATGGAAATATTATTTTTTGTGAACGACTATTGAATTGACAATGATATGTATGTGATTCCAAACCCGATGGTAGGTTTTCATGGTTAAAGAATCCAGTAATGAGGTTCGGATACATTTAAGAATTTTAGTTTTTTTTGCAATGACATTATGGGGGAAACAAGCATAGATTCAAGTGATAATGGTAGGTTTTCACTATGAAGACGGAGATCTGTGCTCTCTGAGTGCTCTCTAGTTTTGTTTTGCTTTATTTTGTTGTTATCCCTCCTTTTGTCCCAGGGAATCAAAAGAAGCTTCATTGTATCAAAATAACTGCTAATAATTGTTTCACAGTTCTTCATCGGGCTATATATCATCTTTGTCATCCGCCAATGCCAGTCAACAAGGCCTCATCATTAATCAGTGATGATTGTCAACCACTACAGCATGGCAACAACCTTTAACAAAAGGCTGCTTAATATTTCCACATTGAAACACATCGACTGGACAAACGGACCATGTCTGAGGTTCATCATGCGTCCAGTATGAGTGAACTATGCGATATGCTACGTACATGCTATGAAACAGCAGATGACAGACATGGGCAGCTGTCACACTGTGCTTACGCAGCGAGGCGCTTCCTACTGATTCACAATGACAAGTCACGCATACCTACATATACGTACGTATGTAGAGTACATATACAAAACTCACTTTCAGTCTGTTTCTTATTGACTTGTGTGTGCATTCATGCTTTCTATTTTTATCCACCATTTTCTTTATATTTTTTATCTTACACCTCGTACCCTCCCTCTTACCTTTGAAGTATAAAGGAGTCATTTTCTTTCTTCTCTTCTCTATGCGTCTGCCACAATGACACCTGTCTTTTGTATTAGCATCAAAGACTGAACAAAACGAATATGAAAATGTAGGTTATTCAGAGTCTTATCTACAGAACATTGGAGATATTTTAGTACATATGTAAAACAAGTAATGATTTTCAGAACAAACAAGTTTGGTTTGTGTCAATAAGAGGACCAAAAAACATATAGGAATACTTATCTCTGACAGGATCACTTGATTTAATAACGTCAGATTCATTCATACCATTAGACAGGTGACCACTTGAACCAACTGGTTAAAATATGTATTTGAATACCATGTTGTGCTTCTAAGAAGGGTATCAAAATAAGCTTTTTTTCATTAATTAAAACAATATGCTCCACAAATTAGAAAATCCCACTGGATAATATTTACTGCATCAAGCAAATAGTAAATCTCAGTGGTGGTGTTTGCTGCACCTGCTGCTGCATGCATAAAACTGTTTGATCTGCACCTTCTCTTTTTCAGCTACTGTACAGTGTCTACATGCTGCTAATTACTTTGCATAAAGAGTTGATAAATTCTCTATAGTGTTGCTTTTGCACCTGACACATCCCTCTGCACAGGTGCACAAAGGCTGCTGAACAGGCCTGTTTGGAATCTTACAAAAAAACCGTGGAAAAGAAAAGTCGGTCCGCTTTTGCACAAATCAGTGTCACAGCTAAGCGTAGCCACTCTTGAGATAGATTTCTGTACATATCGTCTGCTCCTGTTTTCTTTCTTCTAAATCATTAAATCTAAAATGTTACTGTACTGTACGTATGCCTAAAATACATTTCAGTATCTAAGGGTGACAGATCAAAGGTCGCACTTTGTGACCTCAGCTGAAGTAATTTCTAATGTACTGTACCAGCAATATTTTTATGAAGGAGTACAAACTAATTTACTCAATTGGTACTATAGTACATGTTAGTACATGTTAGACTATACTATATGCAGATACAATTACACAGACACATGCATAAACACACCCACTCACACCTCTGCACTAAGCCATGGCAATCTAATGTAGTGACTGATCTTACATACACTGATGGTCTCTAATTTTAATGAATTTTCAGACATTGAATAATTTCATGCAATAGTCGTCATGTGACACCCTCTAAAAACAGTAAATAACATAGGCCCATGCTACATCAGAAATCCAGTGGAGATTTTATAGCCTATAAACAGCTCTTGTGATTGGACAAACAACTTCACATCCTTTTTTTCCCGACAGTAGAGCAGAATGATGATGCACAGTACGGCGGGCAAAGACATAGTTGGTGCTGAGCAAACGATTTCAAATACAATACCAAGGCCTATAGTGCACTCTTTTGACAGACCTGGGTTTGCACCAAAATCCGTAATATTTGAGCTGATACTCATTAAAAATATCATAGATGAACCAAATCCATCAGGTCACGTTCCATTATCTCATTAGTGGTGGTAGATTCAAATGTCTGCAAGTCCCTGTTTGTCACTGCACAACAGATGGAAAAAAATGTTTTCTGCTCACCAAATTGGACATATTTAAACAGGATGACTCAATGTATTTATATGAATAAACGTGACTACTTTAATGTGGCAGAGGTATATGATGCTAATGCTAATACAGACTCAGAAGCTACAAACTCTCTATGCAGTACTGTCACTGGTGGACAGACACCTGATTGTTAGATATTTTTGGAAATGGTATACTTTGTTAACCAATCAAATAAGCTTTTAAGCAATATACCTGAATTTGTATTGTTACTTTAATATGAAGTGATTTTCACAGTTAATCACAACTGTCTACTGTCTCTATTAAACATTATTTTAATACAAAATATTGATCTTTTAATCAAAGCAGTGGTGTAATTTGTTGAGATGCTGTGTTTTAAATTTGGCAATAGAGGAATCTTTTGGCTGATTTTTATACAATTAAAAACAGAGACAAAAACATCTCATTGTTGATTGTGTTTGTGATTTGATCTTTTGACGTGTTACCCTCAGAGTCAAGTACAAAGAGGGGAAGGTGTTCTTAGATCTCAAGTTTTATCAACCTAAGCTAGTCACATAACCTTTTGTGAAGTTATACAAGCTCTCAGATGCACAAACACACTCACATAATCTCAGAGACTGTGCCTGGACGCAAGGTCTCAGTACAGCACTTGGGTGGTCTGTCCATCTTTTGCAGCCCTGTGCTTTCCTGTGTACCAGCAACACCACAGTGACGTGTTGTGGCTCCTGCCTGCTCTCCAGCTGCCCACATACAGCAAAGAGCCACTTCACTTTCCCAGCATTGATGACGGAAATGTAATAGGCCTGCAACGTTTCATCCAGCAACAGAGCAGAGAAAGAAAGAAGTGCAGTGCTAGGATGTCACTCATGTCCATGCAGCTGCCCTCTCAAAAGCCTAGAAGCTTTCAGCTCAGCTTCAATTTTATCGCATTTTAGCCCCAGACAGCTGTCAAACGGATGACATGTTTTACATCCACCACAATTTGTACACTTTCTTGAGCTTAAAATAGCTCACAAAGCCAGTATTTTTATATGCAGTTTTATATCTGGTATATTCTTTTATATGGTTGATCCAATATTGCGTCAGAATGATTGCCACGGGATTCCTGTTGGGGGGAGGATAAGAGAAATGAAGGATACAGTACAGGAAAGGGAAATGGAGAGGATGGTAGAGGGAGTCTAAAAGGGAAATACAGAAAGAGGGAGCGCAAGAGGGAGAGCAGAAGATTTGTGAGGAGGGGGGAGGGCCGAGGGCCAGCAGAGTCAGAGATAAGAGGCTGCGAGAGTGATTGAAATAGGATTAGTGGAGACAGGCTCTGCATCCCGGCCACAGCATCACAGTGTTAAACCTGCGCAGTGACTGCCTCTGTCACATCAAAGCCTCCCCAGGCATGCCTGGCAGAGAGGCGAAGGCGCTGCCAGCAGGGTCATCCATACACACAAACACACGCACATACACACACGCCCACACATACATTCGCAGCACATGCATGAACATGCTGATCACATTCTCCATTCGCCAATATGTCTCTGTTATGGGTGCGAGGCTAGTAGCTCTTTCCACCTCGCCTTTTCATCTTGCTGCACTGTCTTTGTGCTGTGTATTTGGACCCCAGACAAGATGCATGGATGAGCCATCTTTAACGTTTAATGAGGCAAGTAGTGATGAGTTGGCATTCAAAAGCTACTGTATCCTGCTTCCCGAGAGTCCAAACAAAGTTTTAATGAGAACTTTCCCCCAATTTGTGCCAAAATCACAGGCCTTTTTAACTGTTTCCCAGTCTAAAGCTTATGCATTCTTTCATTCAAGGTCTAAAGCAGAGTGTGCACCTGTGTGCAAATAAACACACACTGTATGTAGAGTCTTCTTCTTCTTCTTCTTCTGCTTTCGGCTGCTCCCCTCAAGGGTCGCCACAGCGAAATACCAATGATTCGCATAGTTTTTTTTACGTCGGATGCCCTTCCTGACACAACCCGCACAACGAGGGACAATTAAAAAAAAATTGCAACACATTAATGCTCCCTGTGCAGGTGGTAAAAGCAAGATGGCACTCAGGACTCCACCGAGAACCAAAAGGTTGCTTTGGGTAGAGTATGGGAAAAAATATTAACAGAGTCAACTTTGGTCAATTTCCAGAGTTCAGCTGTTTGCCTTTAGAGTAATAGCTATAGTAAGTAGTAATAGTAACTTTATCTCTAATGCAGCTTCCTCTTTCCATGTGTTGTCTCCACAGCAATTTCTGATTGGTTACACACCATCACTAATGATAAAAGAACATTTATTAATTATTAGTATAGTACTATGTATTGTTCACAAATCCTCCATCTCACTGAATTGACAATAAGTAACATTGAAGTATGAGAAATTTTTCATGTACTTCCTATGTGTCTTTTCACTGCCAAATTAAAGGTACTTCAACAAATATTAATGCTGGAGCTTTGACCCTAAGATTGTGTTTGCTGCAAATTATATAGATTCAAAGTATCAGTATTGGTCACTGTCATTAGTAATGGCATTGCAATATGCATCCAATACCTTACATTTCAAGGGTTTGGTTTAGTTTAAATTCTGTGTCAAATGTATAAGTGCTCCTTCTTGACAAACTTAACAGAGAATCATAACATCAACATGTACTGAATCTGTCAGTTTTTGATATTCTAATATATATAACAATGTTTCTTTTGTGCAGTACTTCTACAATTTCTTCTAAAACCAGAAATACTGCACTTGTGAAATCCATCTCAGCATGTCTATTATCAAATGAATACTTACTGTTCCATGTGTGTCATGTGTACTTGTGCTTGAGAGTGACTCAGTGTGATCAAACATTGCACGTTTGTCCTCTTCTGTTGGTGTAGATTATGGATCCCTATAGCTAAAATGGCCTTTTTATCTGCAGAAAAGAGACAATCCACTGATTGGTGTGTGTGTATATTTGTATGTGCGCATGTGTGTGCATATTCATGCAGTATCTGTATTTCTGTGTGTGAGCTGGTAGTTTTCCTCTTGGAGCTCATCAGTTCATATCCACCACCCACCCCACCACAGCATGCAGTAAATAGAGTCTCCGCCACTCGTTGAGAAATGGCACAATTATCCCCTGCTGGTGAAATATGGGCCGGGATGCACCACTGCTTCTTCCCTACAGAATGTGTGGATTTGTGTGTGTGTGTGTATGTGTCAAACATACAATGCATAGCTGTCTTTTGTCTGCTCACTTGTGATGTGCACCAAGCACACAGGGCACTATTCTCACTGATGTACCCCTTGAAACAGTGTACTGTAATTGCACAACCACACATGCACTAACACACCCACTCACATGTATGCAAATACATAGAGTATATTCACATACGCAGCACCGCACATACATAAACATACCATATTTACAGTAGACAATCCCTGCTGTGCACAGTGCAGCATGTTGCAGTTTTAGCTGAGACAAGCACACAGAATAACTCACTGTCATTCAGTCCGTATGGTCAGTTTTTCAAGTCTGAAAAATTAACAAGCCTCTGTGCATACAGACTCGCCTTCAGTTTTACAGGGAATCACACTGATCACGTTACATTCTGAATGCAGTATTTTTCATGCAGTTTTAATTCCTTTGATTGTTTTCTTATTTTGAATTGGGTTTCAAGCCAGATCTTGATTGTTCACTTCCCATTCATTTGACATATTCTGGGCCTATAACATGTTTTGTGTATGTGCTTTCATTTTCAAATAATCTTCGTCAATATTGTTTAAATGTTTTAATTTACTCTTAAATTCTAGTTTTATTAAGATTCTTACATGTAGTCTTTTTATTTTACAGTAATTAATCACTAAAGTAACACGTGAATTTAACCTCAACTTTTAGAGGTGTTGATCGTGCCTGCATGCTTTTAGACCTTTTGAAAATGTTCGTGACTCTCTCAAATGTCAGAGGCTGCACATTCATTTGAAGTCAGCCATACACATAATGCTATTAACCTCAAGTGATTTTAGTTTCCAATGGACTTTGACATTTGTGCCGCTTTGCAAATTGCTAGTTGCAACTAAATGGCACAGAGTATGGAGAATAAAGACAATCTGAGTGACCTCTCCCAAGATCCTGCAGTCAAAAAAACTAAATTTTGCTTCTTTGTTTTACAGGTATGGAAAAATAGTGTCAACCAAGGCCATTTTGGATAAGAACACCAACCAGTGCAAAGGTAAGCCATTAGTTTCTCTGTCTTGGACACACACTTTGTTTAGTTGTAATCTTTAGACAGTGTCTTGTCAGACGAGCAGGGAACCAAGCCTCCATGTAAATTTAGACATCAGCTGACAAAGCCTTGTACCATAAATCAGTGCAGTATGCTGCAGGAAGGCTTCGGATAAACAACCTGCTCTGGAGTGGTACTGTCCTGCTCCAGAGGATAAGCAGGCAGGCAGCCACCGTCTCAACCACTCCCTAACTTCTCTTCGATTTCCTGTTTTGTCATGTAGAGGACAGTCTTCTGGAAAGTGTGTTTTGGTAGAAGGTCTATTAGTGTGTGCATAGTAAATGGTGCGCACACATTGGTGACATTAAAGGCTCATTTGAAATTGTTTTGGGAGCACACACACACTTCACACATTAGCATGCTTAAACATACGCACATACCAGACCAATTAGAGGACTAACAAGCTTAGATAAACTTAAAATCATTCTATATTTGTTACGCTCATTGTCCTGGTCTCTGTATTTTGAATTCATTTCAGCTGCCTGCACCGTTTGGCTGTAAATACATTTCGCACACTTTTCTTTTTTATGCAATCACTTGATGCTGATGACCTAAGAAAACCAGCTTAGTCTTAGGTGAAGACACTGTGAAAGAGGGAGAGCGAGGGAGAGAAAAGAGCAATAGAGAGATGGGGGGGGGAAAAAAAAAGATTAGTGTGCCACTTGCCCCGAGGTGTCTGGCAGGACTGTTTAAGAGCTATTGAAGTTCCATCAATACTTTTAATTGCTTTCTGTGGCTTCCCAGGCTCTGAAGTGTGGCCTTTCAAGGTGAACCTGCCTTCTTAACCCTGCTCCACACCTGAGTTTATCCTACAAGGCATGCTCTGGGTCAAAATATTGAGGAAAAAACCTCAGCCTTTTTGTAGAAAAAGGAGCTGGTTATCTCGACAGTCCCCTTTTGAGTGTGTCCTATGGGCAATTAAAGACTGGATGCATGTTAGTGGAAGGGCTGTATCTACAGGTTAGAGGACACAGCACAGGGTGAATTAAAGAGGAGAAAGATGGAGCTGAGGGAGATGGCCAACAGAGAAAAAGGAAAATGGAAGAAAGAGATGCATCTGCTTCATTTTCTGCTAACGGTAGAAACTGTCTGTGCTCAATCTCAGGTTCTCGATCTTCATGTCCAGCTGACCTGCGTCATGTGCAGCACAGCTTAGCACTGTGTTGCTCGGGGAGACCATATTTCCCATAAGTCATTCTCCAGGAATGCGAATCTGCTCAATTCCAAAAACCAAATATAAGCAGACATATTTTATGAGTTGGAATGATGGTTCTGCCTTGCTCCTGCCAAGAACAGGGAAGATAGGTGGAAAAGAGGTCTGCACATCTTTAAAGGTCCAAAATTCATTATGATGAAATTTAGACCTTAAGATTTGTTAAATGAGATTTTGACAGTTCATAATGATGATGGTCATGATGTGGCGTGCATCCTGTCATGGTGTGTGCTCTTATCAAATAGCTTTTTTTAGAAGTTAACATTTTAAATTGTTGCTTTTATTTAATATCAGTAAGATCTAGCTTCAGAAGAGTGCCTCAATACTTACATTAATATATTTCTCAGTGCTGGTATCAGTGAGCAAGTTCATATTTTCACAGCTATTATTTTATACCACAGAGTTTATGAAAACCTCAAAACACAAGAACAATGGATTCTGACCTTTTCAAAAACCACCAGAAATACCACCCATCACCCAAGAATCAGCTGTACTTACACTTTGAAAATCACCCACGTCAAGCCCTTTGAAACTGGATATGAATTTGGTAGATTAGGTAACTTAAATTGTTTTCATAATGGTCAGAAGAAGACACTGCTAAAGAGGTAGAGTAAGGACATGAGAAACTACACAGGAATATAATTTGTACTGATGTAAATTCACATCTTTCCCTATATGCATCTCATGAAAGGTGAGCTGTTTTCAAAGCATAAATGAACCAAGCTGGTGTTTTGCAGCCCGTCTATCTGGCGTCTATCTCTGCTCGCTGTAACAAAGCAAAATCAGTTCCCTCGCTCGGCTGTGGTCACATATTGTTTCCAATCATCTGACCCGGTGACCCTGACACTTGTTTAAATGTCAAAACGGCAGCTTATCACTGCTGAGCCACCATCACACGCAGAGCATCCCTCTCCTCCATCTCGTGTGTTTCTCCACCTCCTGTCCTCCCCCTTGTGTTATTTGTGTTTAGTTTAGCTCAGTGAGTGCACTGCCAAAACAACATGAGAAAAATGGAATAGAGAGGAGGTCAGGACCAGTCATCTGAGAGAGCGCTGAGCTGATGGAGACAGAGACAAACTGACATTGAAAAGTAAACATCAGCTGCTGGTAATTCTATGTAACAATTCAGTTCAGAACTGTTTTTTTTTTATTTTCATTATTTTTATTTATCTATTTGCTTGTTTATTTATGTATTTATTTGTGTGTTTGTTTATTTGGGGGGGTTGGGGGTTGTATCTCTGTGAGCAGAAAAATCTTTGTTGCTTTTACACAGTTTGAAATTCTTTCTTGAGTATTTTGTTAAGTTTAGTCATTTTTTTTCATATTGTTTCTGTCTTGTTCATTTTATTTGCCATTTTTTGATAATTTATTCATTATTCGTAGTTTTTTTGTTATTCATTCTTGTTAATTTTCTTCGTTTAATGCCTGTTTTGTTTGTGATTATTTTATAGAATTGTATTATTGCCTCCACGTAACTATAAAATCAAAGGGGTAATGCTGGAATAACACAAATAATCTGACCACCATCAGCTGCCTGGCTTGATTATTCTGTTCATTACTGAATATATTAATTAACTAAGTATACAAAAATAAATAAAAGTCACTCCTGTTAACAAAAATATTAATGAAGAAGATGAAATAAGATGTAACTTTATTAATCTTTCTAATCTTGAATAATTAAAAAGCAATCTTCTTTGGACCAGCTGAGCAGTAGACAATAAAATGGATATAATTAGTAAATATTCAGCTTGTTGTACCTTTAAAGAGAGTGCATTGCACTGTTAACTGAGTAAATTAGTCTCATCATTTTTTTTCACATTAGTAATGGTACAGAATCAGATTCAGTCTCAAATTACATTCATATGACAGTATGTCATTATTTTTATTTGGCTCCATTTATCAGTGAGTAGGAGTCAATTAATGTGCATTTCACATTGTTTTTACTTGTAATATTAATAACCTGTTCAAGCACAATATGTGAGGCTATAATAAATTGCATGTTTTGAAGTAACTCACTACTTCTATTTGAGTTATTATAATTATAACATAGTAACACTTTTACTTGAGTACTGTTTCTCTTTCCTCTAGCCAACACTGTCTAACACACCTGCACTTTGTTCTGACAGAAGTAGTGCACTTATTATTCAGACAAAAATGGTAGATAATGGAAAGATGGAAATCCGGTGGCATGTGATCGAAGAGTGAACGTGGGAGTGCAAGAGCAGAAGAATGGTGATGATGCTTTCAGTGCATTAGGTCAGGTGCATATTGTTTTGCACATGCAAGCACCATACAACAAAGGTGCACCTACGCACATACGTGAACATGTTGTCCGCTGTATTTTACATCTGCTGCATCTGTACATACTGTAAAGTGCAGTAAAGGCCTTTTGAAAGTACCATCAGGGTAAAAACTACACACCAAGACCACGTAATACACTTCTCCCACGCACTGAAACACAAGGCGCACACTCTCTCACACACATACCTAGACACTAATCATACCCCCGCATGCACTCCCCATCCATCTGCCTGAGGTGTGCTATGCTCTTGCAGCAGCAGTGGCCATGCAAGAGATCTATCAATCCTCTTCCTAACATCACAGCATGCGCTTCTGCCTGTCTGCCTGTTCTGGCTGCTCTCCTCCTCCACCGCACCACGCAGGCCTTTCAATGAGCCTCTCTATCTTCCCAGCGCTGACTCACTGCCTTGCTTCCTACCTTACTCTCTGGCACACACAAACATCCAGTAACTTCTACTCTTGCGAAGGTACACAACTGACTCATACAAACTGTGCATGCTGGTAAATACACACACACACACACTTTGGATGTAGCCCAGTTCAGAGAGAAATGCGAACAGAAAGTTGTGAAAGGGCTTTAGGGCTGTCGAGCGCCGTCGGTAAGAGGAGGTATTCAGCTCTTCATCTTTTTCTCGCTCTCATGCTCCTCCACATTCTCACACTGCTGCTCCTTACCTTATCGTCTCTATGTTTCTCACTCGCTTTTATATGCTGTCTATCTTTATACAGAATCTGTCTTTGCACTTTCACATTTACTGTAGAAGTGCAGCAGAGATTTGGGGTTTGCATCAGATGCAGAGCGGAGGATTGAGAATGGCAGGGGGAGAGAGAAAAGGAATAGATTGCGAGAACCCAAAACTGTTCATTTGCCATCCATGCCCACAAGGGCCTCTTAAAAGGCAGTAGCGGCATTTGGAATAAAGCAGGGCTGACCGAATGGAGACATTTTATTTTTCCTGCCAGAGCCCAGAGGCAGAGGAAATGACCTCAGCCCTTTAAAGGACCTCCGTTTCCTCCTCCGCCGCTGGGAGATAAGGCTGCACTGAGATTCACCGGCCTAACTGGCGCTCTGCCGCGACGGCCCACCGCACTGAATTGTGGGTGATAGATGAGATGAGAAGATGGTCTCTAGTGGCACTTTGTTGTTGTTGCTCACTTCTTTGTCCCATCACTTGCCATCTATTTTATAAGAGTATGCTAAAAACTCACAAGGGCATTACATAAACTTGCATCTTGAAAGAATTACTGCAGCCTTTAGTCTGTTATGTGGGTGACTTGATATAAAACACACTTCTCATTTTATCCAGAACAAATTTAGATTATGTTTGAAGTGTCCAATCATTTAATTGCAAAGATTAAAGCCACAGATATATGAGATTGAGCACCCATTAAGTTCTGCTACAATTAATTTACATGTAACTCAGAATGTCCTTACATGCTGTAAAGTGTGGACACACTGGACTACTTTTCCTTTTAAATACTGAATCAATCTTGCGTATAGTGCACATGCAGCCTCCACATGGTGCAATTTAAAAGCCTGTCAGAAGCCTGACCATTACAATCTGAAGCATCCCTTGCCCATACCACAGAATCATACTAATGGAGAAATATCAGCAATGTTAGATTGTATAAAAAGAGATTTATTGCTGCATCGGTGCCTGAGTGGACTATTGCATGACTCCAAGTATAAGGGCTATTGATGAATGAGGTGATGCTTTCCAAAAAGGCCTGTTTTTTATTGTCATGTGCATGTGCATCTGTGTGTCTGGGGTGGAGAGGAGGGGAAAAGAAAAGGCAGAGAGTGCTTTTTGCATCCGTTATTGGTTTCTCATTAGAGGGCTGAGATATAAACATTTGTCTATGTTGTACACGGTGCTGGCGCAATTAAGGATTCTCTTTGCCGCCCCCTCTGCCCTTTGAAAGTGAATTATGTGCAGATGAGAATCTCGACTGAAGTGCAGCCAACGACGGACCTTTTCCAAATGCCTCTGTTTCCTCAAAGCCATTCCAGAAAGACGCAAGATCGGCTGAAGGAGAGCAGGAGAGAAAGCATTTGTTGTTTCCTGCTTGCATTGAGTATTAATGACACTAATTAGCGATCGCTGAGGGATAATCACATTGATTTGAGCGGATTCTGCATGCGAAACCTCTATGGATAACACCCTCAGCTTTGTTAGCACCCCTGACCCCACACCCCCATCCTATTGAAACATGCCAATACAACTTACAACACACACAAAAATGCATTTTCTCTCCTTTCTTCCTCACCCTTGCCCCATTCTCCATTCTGCTAAGTTCCAAGTTGGCTGTTCACCAAGTAGGCGTCTGATTGGCCAAATTTCTCGTAAATAGTAGCAGGGCCATGAGTGGTGCATTCCATGAGCCTCTGACCCTTTGTCCCCCCTTCACTTCCTGAGCTGTTTTTCTGTACATGTGTGGATATTTTTGAAACTTGTGTGTGTGTGTGTGTGTGTGTGTGTGTGTGTGTGTGTGTGTGTGTGTGTGTATGCATAGGTCAAGGTGAAGTTCGATTGGAGAAACAGGATTTTGAACCATAATAGACCATAGTCTCCCAAGAGCATTCCTGAACATATACAGATCCACTATGAATTTGGGAACTTGCACATTTCTTAGGGCTGCCTCTGACCACACGTTTTATGGGTTGTTTAAGTGATTAGATAAAAGTCGTAACAGATTTATGATATTAACATAATTATTTCAATAAATGTTTTCAGGGAATGTAAGAAAATAGTTTGAGTTTCAGAGTTGAGAATAATGTTATAATGACTAACAGTTTTTTTTGTGTAAATATCTGCTTATTTGGATGTCAAAAGAAGGCTTAAATTGCAGCAATGTCGAAAGATTCTTCCTTTTTTCACTTTTCTTTTAACTTATATTATATTCTATTTTAGATCTTTAGCGTTTGTTTTTCTACACACTCAGGGGTGTCTACACCTCTCATCCTACTGCATGTATTTAAAAAGACCTTTGTTCACAGTGTACTACATTACATAGAAATACAAAGTAAATAGCATTTTTAAAATATGCATTTTACAAGCACCAACACTAACAAAGTGGAAAAAGTACAAAGTTATGCATATAAAATATACAAATAATGTACATTTTACCTAACACAAAGGGAACCCTGTCTATTTGACATATCCATTTCATTTACTGCTTTGGCAGTAATGATGTGTTTTATTTTTGTAGAATGAGCATTATTGATTTCTATCTCAAACGTTCATAGACCGTAAGGGAATAGTCCCACTCATTTCAGAAGTGTTATTGTTGAACAAAAAACAGAGTCTTGTTAAACTCTGATGCAGACCATTATTACCTCCATGTTTTTCTTCAAACACTAGCTGAGTCCATTTCATAACACATCCCTGGGATCCCTCTCTTGTCTTGTTTGTAGACAAATGCCCCAGAGGGCACTGGAAGGAAGGTGAGGGGGCGTACCTCCAGTCATCTCTTATCTCAGACCTAACCCATAGATGGCAGGGAAACTACAACGAGAGATACGGCCTTCCACTGACCTGCCAAGGCCCTGGCCCCTGCACATTGTCTGACTAATGATCGTACCCTTGATTAGTTAAGGAAGGCATAAATCATAACTGCAATGAAGAGGAAGGCTAGCTGGGGGCAGCCAGCCCGTTGCTCATGAATGACTAACAGATGCAAGAGTAAAAGAAATGGGCTGCGTGGTCGTTCAGAGCAAAGGGACACTTTGTCTCTGTCCAAGTTTTATTGTTTGTCTCTACCTGGAGATTTTCTGCATGTTCCAGGGGCTTTTGATTTTCATCGATCTGGCTTTGTTCAAATATTTAGCCTGTCCTCTCATCTTCCTGGTGGTGCTTTCATGCCTGGGACCTGACGTGATTACATTGCTTATTACAAACTCCCGCTCAAATGGGGATAGCATGGTAACCCATAAGACTGGACTCAATGAATACAAAAGTTTTATTATTTCCAACTATACACTACTAGTAAATTTTGCACACACCTTCTCCTTCAGTGTTTTTTAAAATTATTTTTATAGTATTTAAAATTGTACATTAATATAGAGGACATTCATACTATAAAAAAACACATTTTTGTAGGAAATAAAAAAGGTTGTAATGATAGATTTTCTTTTCTTGCCGTAGTCGTTGTAGTAGCACTAACAGGACTATTGACTCTTTACCCACCATTCCTCTGCACAAGACAACTGATGATCTAAATAACATTTTAAAAAAGGCAAGAGTTGTCACAACTAAACCCACCTATGATTTGAAAATTGTTCTGGGTGACTACGTGGTGAATGTGATGAGAGAATGCTGGGAGTGCACAAACCTGGCAGTTAACTCCTGACAGGGCACACTAGTGATTTCAACACTTCCAGGTGACGACCTCAGGAATCTGAGAGAATGCAAACAGTCATTAAAGCTGAATGTGCCTACTTTGGACAATATAATTTATATTTTATTATAATTTATAATAAAAAACACTTACAAAGGAGGAATGTCTAAACCTTTGACCGGTAGTGTATGTGTAATGGAAAACAAGTATTTAACTTTATGTGAAGTGAAAAAGAAGTGCAAAACATGGAACCGCTGCACCTGTTTCTTGTGTAAAAACATGTTAATGTTGCTTGTGGCATTTTCACATCACCAAATACAATAATAAACCTCTGATGAAGGTTGTTTGACATTCTAGTCTGAGTGTGTCTTATAATTCTGTGTTCAAGTGCCAGCACATTAGTCCATTAATATACAGCTGTATTAATGTGTGGTTATGTGTATTCTGCCATATGTGTGCATTTGTGCTCGCTTATACACTTTCATGTGTAAGTACTTGTCTGTGCAATTGAATATGCATCTTTCCATGTGTGGGTTCTGTATAACCACTTGGTTTTTTGCCGCAGGCCTCATTTTAACAACCTCTTGACAAGTAATTAACACCCTTCAGGTCACAAACCTTTCTCAAGAGCTCTTCACATGTTGCACCAAACACATTGGGATTTTTGCTGTTAAGCTAGAAAACTGATGAAGCCACCACAGAGCTCACCATTGACGCCATTTTCAAATCTTAATTACCACAATGCCTGTGCAGTTTTGGAGAGAGCAGCAAGTTTTTGTGATTATCGTCATTTCTTTCACAAAATGATCTACCTGTTCAAATCTCTAAATGACAGCTTTGAAGACATTTTCCTTCAAATGACTGTGTTTTAAAAACGTCTCCGCACAGCTACAGTACATGTTAGAAATTTAAAAGATAATCTTGTATTCCCAGAGAGCTCAGGGGTAATGCTAGAACTGAGGTCTGCTGAAACAAGACTCCAGTTTTCTTGATATTATTTTTTAATGGGTTTAGTACTCAGGTATCCCAGTGTAGGTAGTAACATAACTGAAGGGCTCTCCTTTCAGAAATGAACATCTTCAAATACTATCTGAACCGTCATGCTGAGTTTAGAGGAAAAAATGCAGCAGAAGCCATATGGCCCTGCTGTAGCAAATAAATGTGATGTGAATCAATTAAGGAACAATGAAAAGAACAAAACGATGAAGGGCGAAATTAGAAAAAAATGAGAGGAAATAATCATTGTGAACTCATGCTACTTAAATATGTAACCTGTGAGAATGTAAGTCTCTTTCTGTTTCTCTCCTGATGAAAACAGTGTATGTGTGATTTAGAGGTTACGGTACTAAGGAGCTGTTTACTTGGGTTTTAAAGGGTTAGAACATCAGTTTATTTGTATATAAAGTGCTCAACAAATTTAGAATCCCCACTCGATGTAAGGTTGATGCCACAGCTACCTTGAAATACCAGTACCATACTTAAACAGTATTGGGAATTATTAAAATAATTTTGTGTGTTTCTGTGATGTTTAATCCACCATCATGCACAAGATCTTTAATCAAAATGTTTTTTCAATACTAAAACACAATTATTCTTGTCATCCATGAATTTTCAAATTTACTGTTTTACAAAAAAAGCAGAGGAAAAAAATCGCATTATTGTTTTTTGATTAAGTTGTCAAATTAAGTTGCCATTTCATACAAATTGTTACATTTTTGTTATTTACTTGCTTTCCTCAGTCACATGTGCCGGCTCAAATCTGGGTACAAAAAAACTGAAATTCTTTCATGCTGTTAAAAATTGTCAAAAAGATTTAAAATTCACTGACAAGGAAAATGTCTGCATTAAAGCGCTTCACGATGCTGGATGGTCTATGAGACAAATAGGGCAGGTGGTCTGATAAATTAGCGACACACTGTATGTTGCATCGGTTTGCATCTATTTTGTGTTCATTCTTTTGGTGCATTGCTTTCAGAGCTCATCTATAATACTTGCACTGATAGTAGATGAGGAATTATAGTTTTTTTTAGCATCCTGTTCAGTTTGTCTTCAGCACAATTAGCTGCCAGTGGCCCTGTTGGCTTTCAGCCCTGGTACTCTGCCCTCTGCATATCCAGACTGCAGCTCTCTGACAAGGACACTCCTACACCTGCAAGAGAAAATGACAAGAAATACAATACAGCCAATAGGCTGGCTGCTCCAGCTTAAGACGAATGCCTTAGCTATAAATCTATGTTGCACGGTTGATAAGTTAATTGCCTGTACTTCTATCTCCCTGCCTGTGTCTAATATAAAAGAGCCCTCTGTAAGAGTTATTTTACAACAAATGGGTATTGTTCATAAGCACAAGACAGGCAGGACATGGAACAAGAAATGAGGATCTTTATTTTGAGGAGAGTACTGTGTGGATGTGTGAATAAAGTCTTCACGCAGGTGAATTCAACTTTAATTTGAGCTGATCTTTGTAATGTGTCCTTATGTCCATGCATGGAGCTGTTGTGCTTTGGCAGTTGAAATATGGCGGTTGCTTTAGTGGATTATCAGATTTAGCCAGTTGTCAGCTCTCTGTGCTGTTAATAATCTGACTGCAGCAATGTGGTCAAAACTCTGAAGCAAAAAGTTAACATTTAAATAAAAGCCATTAAACTATATGAACTGCAGATGTTTCTCTGTGGGATCTCCAAGTGGAAGATACAGTAGATTTCTGCCCCCCCCCCTTGTTTATACTGTATACTGTATATACCCACATATTCACACACTAGCAAAAAACTTTGAGGTCACGCATAAGTATTTGTTCACACCCATTGACTTAACACAAGCAGTGACACACACACATGCACAAAGCACCGCATAGTTCAGTGAAGGGTAGCCGCAAAACGTACGTATCATCACTCACTCCTGCTGGTGGTGCAGTATAAATGGAAGAGGGTGAGGAATGCAGCTCCAGTGAGGATGCTCTCCTCTGGGTTTGGAGTGTGACCAAGGCAGTCTTGGTTTGGCTGCAGTTAGTCATGGATGCCATCTCGCTATTTAAAACCCCCTGCTCCCCCTTAGTGTTTGCATAGCTCACCACAGCCTCCCAAAGCCGCCACCAACCCTCCCTGAAGAGCAAAGAGAACTGGTCCAACACTCAAATGAACCAAAGACAGCTATAAATGTACTGGCTATAAAATATCCCAGTAACTCTTTAACATTTATGCTACATTTTATTTTATTTTTAATATAATTTATTATTGGTACAGGAGTTGTATAAGGGTAATAGTTGTTTTGTTATTGAATAAGTCCACTGTTTTAATGTTTCATAAAACAGTGCATATTGACTACTACACCTTTGCACCCCAGAATTTTCTAAATCATGAAGATATTAAATTTACAGAGCTGTGACCAAGAATGAAGCAGGGAAATGTCTCATATTTGATGAATGAAACTTGCAGAATCTTAAGCTTTGTTGCACATTTCTTTGGCTTGTATAGTATCAATAAAAATAAGTTTCATTTTGGCCACAATTTTCTGACAAGACATTCAGCAACGTGAATGATAAAATAATTGTTGCAAGATGTAGACTTGAGCAATTATTTTTTTCCTGACATCACTAAAATTGACAGTGACAGATTATTCATCTCACTGATTATTAATAGCAGTGACACACAGAGTCATAATCATGAAATGTGACAAACTTTAATGTGTAAATATCTACATACTGTATAACTTACCTTCCAAAGCAATTATAGTCTACCTACTACAGGTTGGAACATGGTGTTGTATTACTGTTGTACCATGAATCTTACAAATCATATTACAGCCATTGTTATGCATATTTGTCCATGGAGTGGCCCATCTATCTCCACCATTAAACATAATTACTTTTTTACACGCAAAGTACGAATTATTAACATACATGTAACCACAATGATTAATCACCCATATGCAACAGCAGCTCTGGTACTTGATAACTCACAAGGACATAAACAATTACACTGTTTGCCCCGTACACTATAGTAATGCTCCATGACTTGTCATTGATTCATTATTCATACTTAGGGCATTATTATTCCATTGTATGCGTTGCAAAATAGGATCATTAGCACTGAATATTAGAATGTGAAAAATGGAAATATTGGGGAAATTGGTGGTGGATATAGAGGGTAGGAAAGCCCGAACAATCCCAACTATTAGCAGATAAAAAATGGTAATTTCCCCTGAAGTAATTAGGATTAGCATAATTTGACGGTGAATGCATGAATGATGCATAGATGATTGATATGTCGATACACACTCTGTAATGAGTCCCTTATCTCCACTCTTCACTAAAGACTTTTGTGTTGCTCGATGTGGATTCTACTACAGTTGTAGACATCTGCAGGGGCAACGCGCTAAGGAGCAGCCGGTTTCGTACACACACTCATACAGGAACAATCACTGGCTGTAGCAGAGCAGCAACAGTGGAACCATAGCACCATCCTGTAGTAACTGATTGAAGACGGTCCTTTTATCTTGACAGGCTCCCTGTTAGAGCCAGACCAGGAAATATGATATGGCAGCTCATGTTCTCTTTATTCCTCACAGTGAGACAATCTGGGTGTCTATGTGTGTGTGTGTGTGTGTGCACCTGTGTCATTCTGCCGCTGTGGTTGTGTGAATATACGTGTGCTTGTGAAACTCTGTTTGTAGCCATACACATCAGCAGCCATGCATGCATTCATTCACTACGAGCTGCACCTGACAGCCATCGACTGGATGTTTGTGTTGCTGCAAAAACTTCAAAGAAACATACGGAGCTTCTGCTTTCCATTTGAGACAGTAACTCTAGAGCGCCTAAATACAGTGGGGCACTTAAAAGCAGGCGCTCAACTGGGGATTATTTATGTGTTGTGTTTAAAACATAGACAAAAAAAAATATAGTCAACTAAGTCTTATTTTTTAAATACATGTTCTTACCATGATAGAGTTTTTGAAGATATGCATCAGCAGCAAGAGACAGATTAAATGAAGTACCTGAAGTGTGTCTTTACAGTAAAGATGAATTAACTTAATTAACTGATTAAGCTGTGCCTGTATTTGCAGTTTCTTGCTCCAAAGGTCATACAGTATTAGGCCTAGAACGGCAGCTAAAAAAACAGTGCCGCATTTTTCCACATTTATTGGTTAAGTTAATTTATCAATTTTTTAAAATTATTAATCAGTTACCCAGTTAGATCCAAATAGAGATTAATATTTATCAGACACTAAGCATACGTACACTGTTGTCTGAAAATTGACTTTGTAGTAATAATGCCCCAATTATTTTGGATATTAGAAAGAAAATCTGACAGTGCGTAGAGTGACAGGACATTAAATAAGTATATTCATATAATAATCAAGTAATATACTGTATAATATAAATGTATCAAAATAAAACTTGATTTATAATTTCCTCTTCAAAAATCCATGAAAAGCTATTGTCACAATGCAGCGCAGCCAATTTTAGCAGCATTTTTGGGAGTTGGTTAACTCTGTTAGAAATATGTTTAATATTAATATAGTATAAAATTATTTTTTTATTATGTTTTTTCTCCTTTAGGAGGAGGGGTTGTGTATGTTTGACTGAGTTAGTTTGTATTTTTACGTGATAAAATACTGATCTTTTTATTGCTCTTATGTGGCCTTGTAGGCTAAGAGTAGAGTTACTAATTTAATATTTTGTAAGTTTATTCTAACTTAACTGTTAATAATTTGTTGCAATATGTATCACAATATGTAAAAATGTATTACAATTTTGGAAAATTTAATAAAGTATCATATTCTTAATGTGTATGTGGCAGGTTATTGCAACATTCAAGTGTTGTTACCTATTTAAGTGAGTTTGTTGCATTTTTGTCCAGTTAATACATAATTCAGGGTTTTTTAATGGTAATTGGTAAATGGTCTTTCACTTACATAGCACATTTCTACCCTACGACACTCAAAGCGCTTTTCACTGCTTTCCATTCACCCATTCACACACACATGCACACACCAGTGGGAGAAACTTGGGGTTCGGTGTCTTGCTCAAGGACCGACAACAGACACAAACCAACACACGAATATGCTAAGACTTAACTTTTCCATAACTTAACTCTTCCTGAATTCTGATAAAAGCACAAATAAAACCTTGAAATGTCTCCATGTTTCTCAGTTATTTTTATTTTTTTCTAACAAAACACCCCCTTAACAGTTTTGCACTATGGCTACAGATCAAACATTTCACATTACAGAATCATCATGCGTATATCAGATATAATAACCACAAAGGGGAAGGGCAATATGCATCCTTCTCTTGAGGAAGATCAGTGTGTGTCAGCTCAGCCTTTTACAGCCCATTCAACTGACCTCATATAACCTATTTCCTCCCTCTGCATTTTTTTGGTACCCAGCCTGTCCCTCAGTCTTTTTTCCTTTATGCCTTCACCTCTCTTCTTTCTCCATTTGGAGCATTTTGAATATAGGTCAGCATTCTCTAAAATCCCCATCCTCCTGAAAGTTTGATAAGTGCACTCCAGGTGGTAGTGGGATGAATATTAAATTGTAATTGAGGATCCCAAGTATCCACCCTTGAAATATTCTGATTATTAAAGAGAATAGGTCTTTGCCCAGAGGGCCTGAGTAACATACTGCATAATATGGTTTTAATGTGTTCTTAGAAGTGAGAATTATCTGCTTATTCTGCATTTGAAGGATAATTTAACCCAATAACAAACCTTTATCTTTAGTTATGTCTAGTGATAAATTATTTCTATTCATCAGATGAAAGAAATACAACAAAAACTGAAGAAGAAAACTAAATGTAGTAAAATATGAAGTGTGTCTATCTCTGGGTTCCTCCCACAACCAAAAACATGCAGCGGGGGTTAGGTCAATTGGCCACTCTAAATTGCCCATAGGTATGAATGTGTACCTTCACCCTAAGTCAGCTAGCATAGGCTCCAGCCCCCTCCTTGACTCTTGCAAGGATTAAGGGGTAAAAAAAATTATTAATTCCTAAACTCAGCTGCAACGTCTGATTACAGAGAAAGACCATATAACTAGAACCACACAGTGAGTTGTCTGGACCTCTCTAAACCAGCAGCAGCAAGTAGATATAGTGGCACTTGGAAGTTTGAAAGTCACAGAATGGATGATAGATTTATGTGTCACGACATAACATTCATGTCCAGATTACTGTACCTGCTACTCCTCTATAAAATGACCTTGCTGCCTATTTTCAGTTTGCTGATAATGATGTGGACAGAGGACGTGGGAAAATGTTTTGTGGTCAAAAGTAGAGGGTTTTTGTTATAGCTGGAGAAAAGATGCCAGTACCTTATCCCATCTGTGAAACATGGCGTTGCAGTATCATGGTTTGGGCCTGTTTGGCTGCATCTGAGCCAGAGAAGAGTAAATTCTGAATTATACAAGTGAGTTCTGATAGAAAATGTTAAGATATGTCTGTAAACTTTCAGGTGTCTCAAGAGAACATGGGGTCATGCACACAGCTAGTAATCTTAAGCACACAAGTTGCTCTACCAAGGAATGGTTAAAGAAGAACCAAGTTAATGATTTGAAATGGCCAGGACAAATTCCAGACCTTAAATCAGGTGGACTGTTCCAGGACCAGAAGTGAGCAATGCATGAGATAAAAACATCTCAGAGGTGAAACTGCTGCCTTTAGAGGAATGGGCTGATGGGCTTTGTCTAACCATTGCTATTCTCAGGACTTGTGTGATTTGATAATGTTTTAGGGCAAATTTCTGCAAAAATAAAGAAGTTAAAGTTAAAGTGGGGTTCACAAACTTTCAAGCATCACTGCATAAGCCTACATGGCCAAATTCACAAATGTGTGAAATTATCAATGTGACTTCATGTTAGAAATGCTGCAATAGTTATATTAATAATAGGGCTGTCAAAATGAACGTGTTAATCCAGATTAATCCATTTGCATCATTAACTACGTAGATTAAAAATTTTAACATGATTAACGTGATTAACGCGATTAACACGTTAACATGATTAGCATACACTAACTCATATATGAAGGAAAAAATTGATGAAATCTTATGTTACATTTGACCCACCTCACTGACAACTTCTTTAGTATTTACTACGTCAAAGTTAATATAAATATAAAAGTATAAGTCTTTACACATTTTGAAACAAATTACATTAGTTACTGATGAAGGCAGTGAACCAAGTGTAAAAA
>JAQQAE010000727.1:0-30110 GCA_029823295.1 Pseudamia nigra
ACGGTTTGGTGTAGGGGGGGGGGGGGAGGAGGGGGTGGGGAGAGGTGCTGAGGGGGGACTAAACCAAAGCCAGTCCAGTTTTGCCTGCGAGCAGGTGAGGGAGAGAAAAATATCAGCGTTGTCCAAGAATACGGTGGGATCTCAAAGGACAGCAGCTGCTTGTTAGCGCCGGATATTTCTGGCAGTTTGACGTCTCATCCGTGCTTTCGGGGCAGGGACGATGGAGCTCAGGGAGCAGATGGACAGTGATCAGGGAGGCTTTGTGACAAGCATTTTAAACCTCTTGATGTCCACGTTATTCATGGACTTGACCAAGCTTTTGACCTGTTTCTTTTTCATTTCTTCAAATTTGGGCCCAACAGAAGGCATTTCCACGCTGCATATAAAAGATGCAGACGTAGCCACTGTGATGAAATGCTGTTCTAAAACCTCAAATTTGACATTTTAGTGGCATCATCTCATTTTTCGAGCAGATGTGTCTATATTTTGATGACAGTGTTGAGCTGGGAATGTGTGAAGCCTGAAACTCATCCTTCTAACAGTAACTTACTGACACTGTAAACATTTGCACTGTTGCTAACTAGTGATTTTCTCAGTAGACGTTGTGAATTCATGTGGTGAGTTCTCATCCTAGTGGCATATCTGCGGACTCTAGCCCAAGACTTCAATTAGAGAGAAACAAATGCTCATTGACTGTTTTGTGCAGAAAGTCACGGACACAGAGGGAGAGCAGCAACTAATTTAGTCAGAGAACACATGGACCCGTGAAAGAGCTTCGAACGGCTGGATATCCACCCGATGATTCATTACTGATCCCCTCTGTTCGCATGGAACAGAGAAGAGGCATTTTTAAACACAAATGATGCGCTAATCAGTTTCAGATAGAATATGTATAAATAAAAGTTAATGTATGACGTCAGAGACTACCAGTCAAAACCACCTAGAATGTGTTTTATGTTTCAAAATAGCCACATTTAGCTTTTGGTAACAGATTAAAATTTTGGTGTGCATTCAAATAGCAGGTCAGAGAATATTTTTGAATGACGTCTGTTAATATTTCATTCTCTAGCATCTTGGTTTACATCTTGATGAATAATGTATTAAGCAAGCGCCTCAGGAGCATAGTGGTTAGTATGCATATTTGCCGTGCAGGAGATTAGCGTTTAGCTCCTGGTCACAAAGCTTTTTATTGTGGAGTTTACATGTTCGTCCTGTGCCAGATCTACAACTGTGAGATGAAAATACATATTTGGAGGGTGACAACATTCATGTTTCTGCAGTGCAGTAATGGAGAAAGGTAGAATTGTGACTAGCACCGCTGTGTAGCTGAAGTCATATAGATTCAGTATGCTCCACTTATCTGTAAAAGATTAAAAAGTTATATTCTGACGAATGTGACATTTGGATTTGCTAAAATTACAGAATCAGAAATACAGTCACAATTCCAAATGCTACATAGGTTTTCATAGTCGACCAATTGGATGATGTTGATGATGTCGTTGATCCAGATTGAAAATCCATATTCATTCCGCCATTCTCCAAAATTGTTACACTTTTTTTCATGAATAATATTTCTCAATTGTAGAAACAGTTTTAAGAAATATGTATATTCCATAGAGCAGGGGTCTGCAATCTCCAGCTCAAGGGCCACATGTGGCCAGTGATGGAAGGAACATGTTGCTGTATAATAAATCAAAATGAACAAAATAAGCACAAAACCACCTTAGGAGGAAAATGACCTAAATAATAAAAACAAATTAAGACAAAACAGATTTTAAAAAATGAGCAAAATAATCAAGAAAACTATGAAACTAAGAAAATGAACAAAATTAGCAAAGTTCTGAAAAAAAATTGGAAATTTTTGCAAAATTAAATGAACCTGAATTACGTAATTGAGTACATTAATTAAAAAAAAAAAATCACAGAAGTAGTAAATCAACTGAATGATAAAGGTTAAAAAATTACAAAATATTCAGGATTGTGAAAAAAATGGTTGAGTAAATGCATATAAACAAGGAAATTAACACAAATAATGAGAATGATCCACAAAAATCATAATAATAAAAAATAAAAATCACAAAAATAATTTAAGTCAATGAACAAAAACATAGGAGAAATGAACAAAGTAATCAATCAACTGAACAAAAACACATCATTTTTTATAAAGATATGAGCAAACAAATCAACAAAATACACAAAATAATAAAGATGAACAAAAAAGGACAAAATCATAACAATTCAATGATAACATGTTGCCAGCTAAAACATGTGTTATATGTCATGTGGTACCTAAAGGGTTTGGACATATTTTCCAGCTCTAGACATATTAAAAAAAAGAACTGTCCAAAAGTGTCTCTTTAGATTGTAAAGGTTGCCGACCCCTGACCTGCCGCCTGAAGTGTTGGAAATAGGTACTGGGGATTTTCCTGGTGGTCATTTGAGGAACTGGATATTTCCTCCATTTACTTCATTTTCCAGACCCTGCACCTGAAAAAAGAAAAAAAAAAAAAAAACATCCTCCAACCCCACAGACGTTGAACCAAGCTCTGTACGATGCATATTTGCTTTTGAAAATCAAGTGATGAAACTGAATCTCAGGCGAGACATGGAAAATTACCTGATAACACAAACTACACTTAGTTTAATTGAGTTCATTTCACATTTGTCTTTGTCTAAATAAATCGCTGCACTCAAAGGAGGTTTTTTTTTTTTCATCCCACATTAAACAGTGCAAAGATTGTCTCCCAGTTTTTATCAGCGCGCTTGACTCTCAGAAAAGCTGCGAATAACAGTGCGAATTACTTCCAGATTTTTCCCCCTTGATGAAAACGAGTCACCTGTTCAAAAGCACCTTCAGTGATATTATTCTTTGATGTCTTCACCTTAGGAACAGAAAAACAGATGGTGAACCCTAAATAAGTGAGCCAACTTTCTCTTTGTGCTTATTTTAGATTATTAGAACATGAGCAGCACAAGGAATTAGGAAGCATGTAGGAGAATTCCAGGATTTAAAAAAGAAAGAGACAACAAGGACAAAAATAAAGGCATGATGCAGAGGGAAGAGAAGGAGGAGGAGGAGGAGGAGGGGGAGCAGTGGGGGACAGAAGAGTTGAAAGCGAAGTCTGCAGGCAAGGAGGAAGCCACTTCTCACTCTCAGGAAGGTCAGCAAGACTTGGATCTGCTTCCCTTTGTGCAAGCGCAGAGCGTGTGTGAGTGTGCTGATATGCCTCCTGCATGTCAGCGTATGAGTATTACAGCCATCTCTCTGGTTTAAGCATTCCCTCGGTTGCCATTATGGCCTAATAACCGTGTCAGTATGATTAATGGCACAAGGCAGGGCTCTGATTGTACTCTCACTCAACTACAGTACCTCAGCAACGACAATACCCATGATCTTGCTATCTTCTAGCTCGTGCATCCCAGTCGTCTCCAAAACTCTACGCTACATTCCTTGGATGTGAAGGTTATATTTGCAATTAACGCACGTCCCTCCCGCCGCCAACATCAAACTGCTCTAACTGATGATGATACGGTTATTAGAAGTTAAGGAGGGATCCGTGTGCTCCCCGAGGCCGTGTTAAACAGTCCAAGTTAATCCACACAGACAGCCATCCTCCGCCCGCATCTGCATTCATCACCACTCTGAATTCCAAGATCATCCAGGTGTTTTAAGTGTTTTTATCAATTAATCAATCAAGCTCTATTTTTAGAGAATCCTTCATGCAGATTAATGCGGCTCAAAGTGCTTCACAGATGACTAATAAGCTGACGATAAGACTAATTGTAACATAGTGTGATGAAATACATGATTGTTGCATCTACTTCTCAGACATTTTAAATCTGCCTCAAATTTCCTATGTTGGCTAACTAGTCATTTTTGTTCATTTAACTAGTCATTTATTCTTAATTACTTTACTCATTTTTGCTAATTTATTTGTTAACAATATAACTTGAACAGTACTTTACAGATTTTGATCAAATGTTAAGGATAGGTCAGAAATGGGACACACAATAATTGATTAGATTTTTGGTATGAATGGGTTCCGGGGATTTCTTTAGTGATTCTTCATCATTGTCAGATAGGGCCATTTTCAATGCTTTTGAAAAATGAGAAAAAAATACTGGAAAACATCATTAAAGGTTCTACCACAAGGTAATGGTGATCAAGAATGCTTGCAATAAGGGGGTCGTGTGCACCCGCATGGCCCAGGGCTGGTCGCACTGGCCTGGGTTTGAATCCGACCCGTGGCCCCTTGCTGCATGTCCCTCCCCAAACCCTTGTCCCACCTTTTTTGTCTCTCTACGCTGCAACTATCAAATAAAGACAAAATGCCCAAGAATAAATCTTAAAAACAGTGAAGACGGGAACTGAGCTGTGCCGTTTGAGTGCTTTTATTTTTATTTAGCCTTTATTTAACCAGGTTGGTCCAATTGAGAAGGGGGTCTGTTTTCCAAGGACCATAACATAGCAGCAACACAGTTAGAGTATTAAAAAAAGGACACACACAATGCAGGCAGAAGTTTCAGAGGATGTACGCTGCAGGACTGAAGAGTCTTCATCGCCACCACTATCAGACTGTCCAACCCTACGGCAGAGGCAAGACTGAAGATGTCGTACTGATTTCATCCTTCTTTCTATGGGCTTGTCAGTGAATTTCCCTTAAAGGAATCAATAAAGTTTATTCAGCTACATTCAGTTCAATGACTATATCCTCTTATGAAAAACATACTCATATATCATACCAAGAGCTTGGACTAGTTTCACCAGAGCTTTAAACTCCGGCAAAGCCATGATGCTTTGTAGATACAGCTCAGACTGAAGCTTTTCCGGGCATCAGGAGAGGAAAACTCAAAAGCATTCTTCTTTATTTTTGTCCTTACTTTTGGAACAATCTGCTGCGAAATGTCCATCAAGCAGAAAATGTGACTCTCTTGTTTCCATGGTAAAAGTGAACAGAAATAAGAAGGAAGTCTACCCAAAATGGCTTTGTAAATGAACATGTAATAGTCACTGAGGTGATGAGCTGATATTGGTGGCTGGTTCATGAATATGAGTGAGAGAAGCAGAGTATGTAATGCATCTTAAAACCCTTTTTATATTTGATTTAATGCAGGGGTCGGAAAGCCTTACAATGTCAAGAGCCGTTTTTAGGCACAAAGTAAAAATCCGACAAAAAAATGCCACCAAAAATTATTTTAACCGTTTATGATCCACATGACATATGATGTATTTCAGCTCCAATGTGTGGAAATTTTAGTTTATTCATTTTTTGTCATTTTGTTTTTTTAGTTTGGTTTTTTGTATTGGTTTTGTTCATTAAGTTTTTCATTTTTGTTACTTTTGTTGATTGTTGTCTCTTTTTTTCTCATTTAATGGATCATATTACACATAATTTTCCATTTTATTTATTGTTTTGTTTTTTTGCTTTTTCCTCATCCTTGTTCACTTTGTTTATCATTTTAATCATTTTGGTGATTTTTTTTATTTGTATATAAGTACTTGAGTTTAATTATTGTTAATTTTTTGGAAAAAATTGTTTATTGCTCTGCTCATTTTTGATACATTTATTTCCTAATTCTTTCATTTTTTTAAATTCACTTTCATAAAGTTAATTTATTACTTTCGTCATTTTTGTGACATTTCCTTATTATTTTGCTCATGCTGTGGATTATTTTGTTCAGTTTGTCCTAATTTCTTCATTACTTTGTTTAGTTTTGTTCATTTTCTTTGTTTTGGTCATTTATTTGATTGTATTGCTAATTTTGTGGATTTATTTCTTCAGTTTTTTTCTCACTTTTTGTTCATTATCTAGTTAATTTTTTTCATCTTGTCAATCTAGTCAATTTTTATTTATTATAACGTGTTATAGCCGCTAAGGAGGGGTTAAAAAGCCACATGTGGCCCCGGAGCCCTGATATTGTGCTTATGGCCAAAATTTTGGAACAGTTCAAATATTCTTAAGATTTTAAAAAGAGATGGTCAAGCTCTGTGTACACGTCCTAACTCATCTACACCATTTCAACCAAATACATCAAAAATAAAACAGAATAAACACAAGGGCAATATAAAATTATAAAACATAACTGCACCCCAGAAAACTATCTTGTATAAACAAATCAATCTCTTGTGGGATCAAGTCATTATCCTCTGATCAAACAAGTCATTATTTGGGCAAACAAGTTATTTATCTCATTTGAACTAATGATCCTGTGGGAAGAAGTTCTTTTCTTTTTGAACAAGTCAGTATCTCTGTTCAGACAAGTCATTACCCTTCTCGAACAAGTGTAATACGTTTTTCTCTTCTATGAACAAGAATATAATCGAGTTAATTGGCTTGTTTGCCGAAGACAATTAGCATGTTCACCGAAGAAGCAATTTGTTCATGCAAAATAATCAGTTGTTCGCACAAGATTAAAAAAGAAACACAAAAAGCCCACAGATTTTGATGGAATTTGCAGAAACTGGGCTTGAAAAAACTTCATTGTTATGTTTAAAATTAGCCACATACAGTATATACCATGTCTTATGGCTGGTAACAGAATATTGTGATCATTTAGTGTAGTTTAGTTGAAACTGGTTATTTGCAACTCAGGTGCACTGATATATAGACAATAAGTAAGTCCTGAGTTATTCCTTTGTTTTAGCTTTGTGGAAGCTGAAGCCTTGACTTATTACTATTGTGACTATTTTAACTTATTTTGCCAGCTCCGCTTCACATTACAGAACAATAAAGATGTAACTGAAATAAAACAATATGGACTCTACCGTGTCCTTTGACTCACACAGTCTCCCTGTCACTAAATCTGCTTTGTGTGATTCATGCATTCTTCACCTCTCAGTTGGACTTTTGCACTGGAGTTCTGCTTGGGGTCCCCAGCAAAGCCTTCAACAGGCTCCAGTATACACCACAACTGCCAGGGCTCCGGCCTGCACTAAGCCTTGGCATCACATCGCCCCTGCCCTCACACACCTACCCCGGCTTCTGGCAAAGTACTGCATAAACTCCTACAAACTCCCCCTGCTTGTCTATGAATCGGTCCACAGCCTATTGGACCTCCGCCACCAGGATGCCCCGTCATGCAACCTGCCTCTGTCCACATCCTGCATCCTACATCCTACATCCTTGGACACTTTAAAGTGTGCTCTGAAAAGAGCACCCTCATCCAGGCCTTTAGCAGCTAGTCTTTTGTTTTATTGTCTCTGTAAAGCTTCCCCGGGTCTCTTGTCCACCCAAAAATATGAGGCACATTTCATATACACTTTAGATTTGGTAAATAAATGTTTAATCCGTCCAGTCCATCTTTGTTTTACATTTGTTATTGTGAGCATACTGTTCCCTCTCAGGTTATACTGACATTTTCTGATTTCACACCCTCTGGCAACATGTTACTGTTTGCTTCAAACATCAGTGATGCTTTTCTAAAATGTACAAGTTCACTGAATTTGAGCACTTGTGAATTTATGGATAATTAGTTTTGTTGGTTCATGTTAGATTCATGATTCTGCTTGCTATCTGTTGAAGTCATAAGGTTGGATTGGTAATTGTTTAGTACAGGATGTTTTCAACCTCACCTCCACACAGTGAGCGAAGTATGAATATTTGAAGGATTGCGATTGACCTACAGTACATTTAATGATCAACCGAACACATTCAAATTCTATCCTAGTTGTCTTAAAAGGATTGCTATTTACATCACTTTTTATTATGACCTTCACTAGTCTAAAAGTCAAAAGTTAGGACACACCTTCCCATCAAACACTAAGATGACACCGGCTCTCATGAGGTAAATTCTGATAAACTTTTCCACTGCAGCAGACGTGCCTCTAGATACTGTTGAATGTTTTTGGCAACTGCACTTGGAGACACATTCGAAGTTCTTGCCATTTTTTTGTATTGACTGGCCTTCATTTCTTAAAGCAACGATAGACTGTCTTTTCCATTTCCTTACCCAGTTCCTGTCATAATATGGATTTGTGATGAGAAAATATGATGAGATTTGTGATTGTGATTTGTGATGAGAGAATGCAAAGCTGTCATCAAAGTTAAGTGTCTATTTTCTAAAATATGGAAAAATGTTCTGGGCTGGTCTTCAGCTTTAATATGCAATTTTGAAAATTATAAAAAATAAAGAGAAACCATTGAAGGAGGAGCTGCATCCATACTTTTGACTGGTATTGGTAACGATATTAGTTTCCAGAAAAATGGCGACAATCATGTCATTATCAAAACATGAAATTCTCTTTTTTAAATTTTCCTGCTCGTATCAAAGTCTGTGTCCACATCCTCGCTCTCAGCAGTAGAGTGATGCTCGTGTATGTGTATAATACTCCAATGGGGACACAGATCATAATCCAGAATCCAAAAACTGAGCCACAGATGATGACAACCACTGGCTCTGGGTGTTTCACAAGCTTTCCTTGATTGGCATTTGTGTTTATTGTGCTTTTCCCATCAAACCAAGCGTCCTACTGCGGTGAAGGCCACATTGAAAGGCAACGCTCGCCCTTTATTTCCTGCTTTTCTCCTCTGTGGCGCTCCTCTCATGATCAGGAGGTCTCTGCTGCGCTGCCGGGATGAGACAGCCAGCAGCGACTCTCTGAACCTCTGTCCAAAATCAAAGGCCGACCTGACACCCCAGTGCTGGAGCTTTGAACAGATCAGATCTGAGCACAGTGCTGCAAAAATGATGGAAAGTGGGAAGCAGAGAGGCAGACAGACCAAACACAGACAAATAGCCAGAGACTATCGGACACATATTCCGGGGAACAACCTTGAGCCTGTCAACTTTGGCTCTCAGGCTCTATTTTGGGGTTTAAAAATAAAAACAAAGGCAGACATTCTTCACTGGTTGAAAACTAACATGACATATCTATCCCAGGCTGAGGTTTTACAGGTGAAGCCCGAAGAGCTGCATCTTGTTATTCTTGATTTCAGGTCACTAACTAAAGCCTGACAGGTGGAAATGTTGAAATGGCTGCTGTTAGTGAAGTGAATGAAGCTGCTGTTTTTGAAGAAAACTTTTATTTCTCAGACAAGGTCACTGTTTTCTCAGAATAAACATATCAACTGCTCTCTGTGCATTCAAGTAATGAGCTTTCTGAGAGTCTACAAATAATAAATCTGGCAAATGATCACTTCTTTAAGCCTTACAAGCCATTTTTGCCAAAACAGAGCTTCTTTAAATCACTATCAAGTATTATACATATATCTATATATATACATATGGTTCTGCTCTTTATTTTTGGTCTAATTTAAAGTCACTACTATGCAGTAACAGTACTATGTTTACATAAAAGAAAAAAAAAGAGATTTTTTTTTTCTTTTTAAAGGAGATGTTGCTTTTCTCACCATGAAACATTATAAGTATAATGGATCTCCATCTGTGGTTCTGTGAAATACACCTTTTATACAGTCGAGTTATAGCTCAGTCCATTCTTCATCATGACACCAGAAAATGCAATGTTTCTCTATCGTCTGTGGCATTTAAACAATGTCCCAAAATGCACCACCACTGGCAGCCTGTAGAGCTGATACAAGGTAGGATAGATCCATGCTTTCATGTTGCTTATACCAATCATTACCATTAATCCTAATGTTGCAGAGGAAATAAAGACTCACTGTATGACTCAAAGGTAACATTTTCCAGCCTTTCAATGACCACTTTTGCTGAGTCCATATGAATTGTAGCCTTAGTTTCCTGTTCTGACATGATGGGCACCATTGTTCATCTGCATCAAGGTTTGACATGTTGTACGTCCATGGATGCAGAAGCATTCCTCCATCGTAATGAGGCATCATTTCAGTCACTGCTGCCTTTCCATCAGCTCAACCAGTCTGGCCATTCTGATATTTCCTCTTTTGAAGACTATTCTTTGCAAGCCCCAGAGATAGTGTGTGCATTAAAATCCCTGTAGATCAGCAGTTTGTGACACACTCAGACCAGTCCTGACTGTTTCTACATGCCTACATGCACAGAATTACTGCTGTGTGATTTGATAATTTAATTGACTGTTATAAAATTAAATGAGAAAGTGATATTTTTAAATGATTAATTTGTTTATTTGTTTTATTTTTTGACTGAGTGCCTTTTGATGGTGAACGAAACTGTACTCACTGATGCCTTGACTTTCTTTAAAATTTTTCTGTAGGAAACACCTACATTTTTAAGTGTTATGATCGTCTGTCTCTCTTTCATTGTTAATTGGCTTTTTCTTGCCTTCTTTATAGCAACACATTGCTTTCTGCAGTACAGTACTGTTCAAATAATGCTGACGAGGGTATCATACCACAGTGTATTCCAACACTACTTTTTTGCAGATTGACAGGGTTGCAATTCGTCAAGCAAACTTGGGACACTTCTAGGAATCAGCTGCACCAACGTTCAAAGCTTGATCAACCTCTGTTGGTGCAGAACAGCTTTAATTTGATAAACCATGTCTTGTTGTCTAGACTGTAGTAGAGCCGTTTGTTAATGATCTGGTCCTCCTCCAACGGTTTCAGGAGGGTTATGGCTTTCTTTTTGTAGTTGTTAGTCGGGTCCCTCTTGAGTTTTTCATAGGTGGTGGTGTCATCCAGGAGCGTTGTGACTTTTTGGATGTAATCAGCGGAATTGAGAACCACTGTGCACCTACCTTTATCTGCTGGAAGGATGGTGATGTCCTGGCCTGCTCGAAGCGATTTCAAGGCCTTCCTCTCCCGGATGGTGAGGTTGGAGGGGGGAGAGTGTTGCTGATACCTGTAATCTCAACTGTTCTGCCTCTGCATTGGAGAGTTGGTTGTCCCTGATTGCAGATTCGGGTAGTATATGTGCGCATAGTGTCAATAATTTTGGAGTTAAATATTGGTGTAAAGTCATGGCCAAAAGTTTTAGCCATGGAATCGGAGACTTCTTTGGCAAATATTGTCCTAATGAATTTAAACGAAAATTTATATCACTGTCAAAACTTCTGGCAAAGACTGTATATCACAGCTGCATATTTAGGGTGAGACAATTTACCAAATAGCAGTTGCAAAAATTGTAATCTGATGTAAGTCTAGATGGCCACTACATTATTATTACATTAAAGCCATAGACATAGTTGTTTAATGTTTCCTTCTATTCCTTCCCCCCAGGCTCCTTCATGATGGTGAATTCGTCGCAGCATTACGGGGGCCAGCGGGCTCAGCTGCTCCTGCTGCCCCTCAGCGAGAACGACACCCACTGCATTCAGTTCAGCTACTTCCTGTACAGCCGTGACGGCCACAGCCCTGGAGACCTGCAGGTCTACATCCGCGTCAACGGAGGCTCCAAAGGCACTGCGGTGTGGAATATCACAGGCTCTCAGGGCCGCCAGTTTCACCAGGTGGAGCTGGCAGTGAGCACTTTCTGGCCCAGTGAATACCAGGTGAGGATGTTGAAGATGCTCTGATTTGCAGTGACTGTGAAAGGTTATGTTTTCGTGTTATGCAGATTTGATGGAAATGCCTTGAACTCTGTGTGCAGTTTGTCCAGAACTCATTACTTATCTTTTTGTCTTCCTCAAAAAACAAATGTCAAATGCTCCCACAGAGTGCTGCTTGAACAAGTCTTAAAACATGAGAGTGTTGGCATTTTGACCTACATGGTTCTTTCATCTTGAGGTTGAACTAAGGTCGATGTTAACCATGCTTTAGACTTTCACATATTCATACAAGATGCAACCCTGAAGTAAATGCCCCACTCTTTGAAGCTTTTAAGGCTTTTTACTGGATTTACTGCTCATTTGGTCTCCAAAATACAATTCAACATTATGATACATTTAAATACCATCACACACTCCCCACAGTGATGTTCTGGAATTATGTATGATAATAAATTATCCATTTATTCAAGGCGGTGACCACCATCTGCATTTCAAAAGTAGCCCTACTACAAAGGAGGCTTATGTGTGATCTTGTTGTAAGTAACAACATATTCCAGTCGGGTAGAACATTTTGCTTGGCTACTTTTCTTATAATGTAAAGCCTAGGATTCACTGATATACAGTATACATATTCGGAGGATATGGGTGTGGTTTATGAACTCTCTCTCATCAGTGGATTGGAATCAGCTGCAGAAATACAGTGTGATGAAGCAGCCGACGTGATGCAGCATTTGGAAATTAGGAGATCAGAGAACACCTGGAGAATGAGAGCATCCAGGGAACATGAAGGAAAATGATGAAAGAACACGTGGAGAATTAGAAGTAAGGCACCGATTGGAATTCAGAGAGTGTCAGAAATTCATGACAATTGTCATGACTCCAGAGTTGTGAGAGAACAGCTCGAGAGGAACAACAGAGCTGAGAGAAAACAAACAACATTGACCTACAGACTGAGAATTGAACTTTTGATAGCATGCTAACACTTTTGTATATACTGCATTCACCTTATCAAACTTTGAACAACAAGCGACCCAAGAGCGGGTTGGCTGTTCGACCAGAACAAGCACAGCCAGAATTACGGCCATGCCGGGGTTATTCACCGGATCCATGTGGGGTGAGTTCACAGACACAGCCCTACACTCCTCCGATAGGTTAGGGATAAAAACATCACCCGGGGCCAGTATAGAACACAATTTATGTTCTGTACATACACGTAGGGTCTCGTGAAGGTTTGTTTATGGAGGGGCTGTCTTGGGAGCGTAGAGAACTGAATCATAGAGTAGCTAGCTGACTTTCATAACACCTAGTAATAAGTGAAATGTTTTAAATTCAGATCACTTTTTTATTGCAGTATTATTACAACAAGTGAAAATCACTAAACTGAATCCAAACAGCTCAAACCAGCAAATAAATGCCACACCAATAAACACATAGGAAAACCATCATAAGTTCAAACACAGACGTCTCATATGACCAGCTTTCTAACTTTCTGTGCACAGCACCAGTCAAAGGTTTGGACACACCGTCTCTTCTCTTTCCTTTTATTTTAAATATTGTACAACCCTAATCCAGTGAAGTTGGGATGTTGTACAAAACGCAAATAAAAACAGAAACTATTTTTTCTAGGTTTTTTTTTGTCAAATTTTGTCCATAATGTTGCTTATTTGTGTTTATTTTCTTTTTACTATTATAAGCTTGTTGGCATTTTGATGATTTTGTTTATTTTGTCTTCATTTTTGTTATTTTCTGTGCTTGATACAAAACAGTTCAGTTCCATTAGCTTCTTTTTCCTTTTTTGCAGTGCACATATCATTTATTCAGGTTCCATTAATGGATAATTTATGATCATACAACATCGCTGTGGCTTCTGAGACTACAATGGTATTTTAACAATATTTAGGCAAATGATTAATAATGTCAAATAATAAATTCATGAAATAATAATGAACACAACCATTAGGTACAGCTCAATTAGTCACTGTCTACCTGTGACGAGATGGATATCACATAAGATGACTGATGGAATGCAGGGTACAGTGTGAAAATGATGAACTAGTGAAAGTCACGGAAGGTTTAACTGTGACACCGAATGCAGCTTATAACTTATTTGAATTACATGACAAGCTTATTTGGTGCGTATTTTTCCATCCTCAGCTTAGTGGTAATATCAGCATATCTAACGGCATTGATTTAAGGATCAGGGAAACACAGCTGACAAAGCATATGTTCTTCACTCATGCAGAAATATGAAGAAGTTGAGTTCGCTGCAGTAAAAGTGAAAAAAGCGCTGTCTCTGAAATGTGTGAAAGTCAAAAATAGGCCCTTGAGGGACATTTCCACCAGCTGTTTCTTGTGCAAATCTACTGAACCTCACATCATAGAGACATAATGTGGGGATTTTTAAACCATTCTGCAAATAAGACCGGGAAAAAAAAGGAAAATAATGACTATTAACTGGTGACAGAACATTTTATTACACCTTCTCTATGCGATCCAATTTCTAAAAATGTCTTTTTTTTGTCATTTTGGGCTTTGATCTTGTTATTTTTTTGGCAGCATCTTCCTTTTATGTTTTTTGTGTGCGATATGCACTGATGAATATGCTAGGGGATCATGTTGTCTATGTTTTTGTTCCATCCATTTACAAACCCCAATTCCAATGACGTTGGGACGTTGTGTAAAGTGTAAATAAAAATAGGAAACAATGATTTGAGACAGGGGCAAAAAAAAAAATGAAATGAAAAATGAGGAATGCTCAAAAAGGAGCATCCCCAAAAGGCTTAGTCGTTCATAAGAAAGGATAGAGTGAAATTTGCAGCTTTGTGAACAAATGTGTGAGCAAATAGTCCAACAGTTTAAGAACATTTGTCAACACACACGTCAGGGTATTTAGGGATTTCATCATCTACAGTCCATTATATCAAAAGACTCAGAGAATCAGGAGAAACTTCTGAAGGATGCAGTGAGTCTGAAAACCAACATTGACTGCCTGTGACGTTCAATCCCTCAGGAGGTACTATGTTAAAAAACAACTTAATTCTGTAAAGGATATTACCATGTGGGCTCAGGACAAAAATTAACAGAGCTCATAGTAAAAAGTTTAAAGACTACCATGCAAAGTGAAAACCATATATCAACAACACCCTGATTGATATATGGTTTCCGCTTTGCATGGTAGTCTTTAAACTTTTTGCTTGTGTCTTATTGTTAAACACCCAGAAACACCACTGGTTTCTCTGGGCTCAAGCTCATCTGAGATAGATTGACGTGGAAAAGTGTGCTGTGATCTGACAAATCCACATTTCAAATTGTTGGAAACCATGGATGTCGTGTCGTCCGGCCTAAACAGGAAAAGGACATCCTGATTGTTACGTACGCAAAGTTCAATTGTAGCATCTGTGATTGTATGGGACGTGTTAATGCCCATGGAATTGGTGACTTGCAGGTTTTGGAGCAACATACGTATGCTGCCATCCAAGCAATGCCTTTTTCAGGGACATCCCTGCTTATTTCAGTACGTCAATGCCAAGCCACATTCTGCACTTGTTGCAACAACATGGCTTCATAGTAAAAGAGCACAGGTATGAGACTAGCCTGCCTGCGTTCCACACCTGTCTCCCATTGCAAATGTGTGGCGCATAATGAAATGCAAATTATGACAATGGTGTGGCCCGGACTGCAAGAACAGGATAGAATTCCACCTGCAAAGCTTCAACCATTAATGTCCTCAGTTCATAAACACTTACTGAGTGTTGGTAATAGGAAAGGTGTCATAACACAGTAGTGAACATGCCCATCCCAGCTCTTCTGGTATGTCTTGCAGGCATCAAAATCAAAATGAGTCAATAGCTACAAAAACAATAAGGTTTATCAGTTTGAACATTAAATATCTTGTCTTTGTAGTGTTGAAAAGGATTTGCAAATCATTGTATTCTGTCTCTATTTACATTTTACACAAATTCATTGGAATTGGGGATTGTGGGTTGAAATAAGTCGCAAAGTGATGCAAAACAATCATAACTGATAATTCCTCTCAAACACAATAAAATGAATGCGCCTGTTTAGAAAATATAAAGAGAAAAAACAGATATTTGTGTTAATACAGAGAAAATAAAGCACGTATACCTGATACACTAGCTCCACTAAAATACAATACAATACAAGGTCCTTCATTCAAAACTGCAGAAAATCAAGTAGCGGCACCAAAGCTTTAGTTTTATTATCATTATTATTTACAGCACTATACAGAATTAGTGAATTGCAGTTGTGTCACATATCAAAGTGGCTCAATAGGTGTATAATTGGCCTGGGCGAGTGTTTGCGTTGTATCTTAATTTATTGGTCAATTTACCTATGTGCTGCAGTGTAATCAATAGCTCCGTTTGATGCCTGTATTGTTGTGCTGCATTATTAGCGCTGTTAGCGAGGTGGCTTGTAAGATTCTGATGACTGGATGCAGCCCTGCCTCACCTCATTACGGCCAATAATTTATCCCCTAATGCTCTCTTCTTTCTTCCTGCCAAGCCTGATTCATCCTCCCGCATGAAGCTCACCACCCCCCCATTCCAAAATAAGTGTTAATGAGAAGGCAATGGCTAGTGTAAAGGTATTGTGGGAGTGTGGGTCTGCCGAACAGTCAATTGACCTCAATTCCACGCGACCCTCAGTGCGGGGGAGCTAGCTGGGTGTATGCTTCCATAACCTTGGTGCACTCTAGGCCCCATCTCAATAAATCAAGAGGCAGTTAATGAGATTAGAGGGCTGCACAGATCAATGAGGACAGCCTGAGCTTTACCATCCTCAGCTCTCATGTCCTGAGTGACTCACACAAACAGCCAAACTGATTTAAAGTAATGATCCCCCCCCCCTTTCTGTATGGATGGTAGAAGTTTGCCTACCATGCACTGTAGCAAAGGGAGAGGGAGGGGTGTTCAAAAGGCGATACGGGAAGCTGAAGTGTCCAATCAAATACATCAGCCTGGGCAGGGAGTTTGCTTAGCACTGCAGTGTTTACCGTTTGGACAGGCATGCATAAGCAATGTAATCTCCTGTTCTGGTGATGTATGTCCACGTTCCCTGAGTGATGAGACAAAGTTGTTCACCTGAGTCCTCCCCCAGGCATGGAGACACAAGACACGTTGCTTTATTTGTCATATAAACTACAAGCTTCTGCAGCAGGTAATGAAGAAGATAAAGCTGCTTGAATGAGTGAAGAGGCTTAAACTTAGCCCTGAAGGAACAAAGTCTCCCTGTCTGCTACGTGGAGGACAGGTTTGGGCCCACACTGAGGGTTTTTTTTTTTTTCAGTATTTCTCTGTTTTGCCCTCTGGAACTACGTAGCAGCAGCTCCTACACCACTTCCCCTCAAAGCCCTGCAGAGACCTCCACAGGGCTCCACTCACCTACACCTATTTCCATCGATAACGATCATTGTCCATCTCTCTCAGCCAACAGATCAGACCCTGCAGGTTTCAAAGGAGCAGCTCCACAGGGGGAGGGTGGTTTAGAGCGGGCAGAGTGTGCCCATGTGGGTGGTAGTGGTGTTTGAGATAAAACATAATAATAAATAAATTAAGTAATCAGCGAGAATCAACACAGCCTCAGGAAAGACAGGCTTCTGCAGAGCCCGATATGTTGAACAGTGATCAAAGGTGTTGCTGGCTTTTGCATTTAGATTTGGGCTGATGTGAGATTTTGGAAATGCCCAGCATGACCCAAAAAAGATCCAAACTGTATAGCTGTAGGTTGTTTGTGACAAATATGGGAACCATGTCAGCATTTGATGGGTGAAGAGACATGCCTTTCATTTAGTTTGAAGTACATGTTAAATAACTTTTCAACTTGTCTTTTCAATGAATAAGTGAAAAAAATATAGAGGACCAAGGATTCATGACAGTTTGAACACGAGCAGCAAATGTGTCAAACTTACCTGCACCTCTTCATCACTTTGTTTTAAAATAACATTGAACTTGCAGAGGCTGAAAACACTCCATATTGTCAAATTAAGCCAGGCACTCTCCAAAAATGTCCTCACAATAAAAAATGTTTTAGTTGATAATGAAAATTTTATCATCATAAATCACATATAAAAAGATATATCTTGTCATTATTATTATCAATCTTAATTTTAGTATTTGGTTCCATGTGAATGGTTGAAAAAACAGATGATGAAGGTGAAATGAAGAAAACCATGTAAAAGGAAAAAAAAACTAAACAAGAAAAGCTAGAACAGGCAAAAAAACAGAAACATCATAAAAGATGCAAAAAAATGAAACTGGTCTAAAAGATGTAAAAAAGATTAGAATGATGTCGTAAATGATCCCAAACTACGTAAAGGCATTTCTCCTTCAGTTTGTAACATTATTGAGACCAAAGAAATATTTATCGTGAAAAGTAATCTTCAATGCTGTTAAATATTGGCCTGTTAAGTCCAAAGTCAAAAACATGGACATTTGATTCGGACATAACCGCCCAAAAACAAATTGATGTACAGTGGTCCCTCGCTATCGCGGTTCACCTTCCGCGGCCTCGCTGTTTCATGGATTTTTTTTTTTGGTGCAATTTTCATGTATTTTTTTATATAGCGTATGAACGCGCATTGTGTTCTGCGTCCTGATTGGCTAAGGCCATTGTCAGTCATCTCCTCCGTGTTGTGTCTCCTGTGCAGTGCAGAGTGCGTTCAGCCTCGCTGGACGTGCACCGGTGTTTGATCGCTGCCTCTGAAGTGCTGCATGTTTGCGGATTTTCTCCCCGACGGAGGAGTGTCGACGAGGGCAGCGCTGCGGCGGAGCGGCACTGCGGTAGAGCGCCACCGGTGGGGGGGTGGGCTGTGACGCTTGGGTCACTGTTGGTGGTTTCTTGTGTCCAGCTTCGTAGGTCGATCGTTGAAATTAAATTTGTTGTTTCTGGGGGCCATCGTGTTTTTTTTTTGTAGGAAACCATTTGTTTTTTTTGTTTTTCTAACTAATGTATTACTGAATCTACTTTGCGGATTTAGCCTATTGCGGGTTATTTTTAGAACGTAACCCCCGCGATAAAAGAGGGACCACTGTATGTACCGTAAAATTCGGGGTAGAAGCCGATACTTTTTTCCTGCGGTTTGGTCCTCGCGGCTTAAAAGCTGCTGAAACCAATCTATGACTTTTTCCTGGCTAATAGTATGAAGTTTATTAATCAGCATGCAGCAATTCCCTACACGACACGCCGTGGGGCCCACAGCGTAGGCTGTGCATATGTGCGGCACAAACTTGGAGGGTACCATTGTTGGTTGGGGGGGCTTGGCATCAATGAGTCCATGGTCACATGGCTGTTATGGGGATCCCCCCTGTGTCTCTGGTAGTGGTGCCTTCCGGGTGCATGTGCAGCCCACAGAATACAAAGACGTGCTCTTTGCTACAGTGTCTGGTTAAAACTACTGCAGCTACATGCATTTATGTCTTTATTGGAACAAACAACGGCAGCGTGAAGAATGGACTCAATGCAAAAATACAACAAAACTTTTCAGAGGTATGAAAAGCAGATGGCCCGAACTTGAAAACATCCTTGAAGACTGGGTGAACACACAGAGAGCAGACAGCCGAGGTGTCGGCATGGACCCTCAGCAACTCCCTCCTGACTACGAGGAAAAAGTTACAAAATTCACTCATGGGACCAGACAACATCATGAATATGGATGAAGTACCTTTGATGTTTGACCTGCCTCTCACTAGGACTGTTAACAAGAAAGCTGAATCGTCCATCACACAACCAGCCATGAGAGAACACATTTAGCTTCTGTTTCGCGCTGCACAACACCTGCACAAAATGACAGCCCCAACCAGCCGTGCCACAGGTACTGTTCGGAAAAATAACTTTTGTTTAATTAAAAGTTTAAAAAATTGTTCTGTTTAACATTTTTCTGTATAAATGTTCTATGTTACAACGTGAAAATCTGTGGCTTATAGTCAGATGCGGCTTATTTATTGACAAAATTGTTTTTTTCCTTAAATTTAAGGGGAGCGGCTTACATTCAGGTGCATTTTGTAGGCCGGATTTTATGGTAAACCTATCTATCAGAATGCATTTGATGTCCCTCATTTATGTTTGTGCATCCTTAGTTTTTAAACAGTCCCATGTGCTTTTATATGACATAACAGACACATTAAGTCATTTATGACAGTTTGCAGTGGAAAGGAGACAGATTTATTACTCAAAAATATCTTTCTAATGCACATCTGTGTCATTTTAGACTGATTTGTTCTGATGACCATGCAGGGGATCCATCTGCCTTCATATCTGTAAAATGTGCATTTGCTGTCCCACCCCCCAATAATACACTTTAAATGATATGCAGCTCTTTTTGTCTGTAAAAGAGCTGCTCTTGGTCCTTGTCATTTCATTATTTTTTATTATTTATTCTCTTATGTTAATCTTTAAAAATTCTGTTAATTTGGATTTTCTGCTTATTTTATTCATTTTGATAGACTGTTGTGAACGACAACATACTCATGTTAAGTTTGTCACTTGTTTCACCCATTACACCTGTTTATTTTGCAATATTTTTTGAGATCTTGGCATTATTTTACTGATTTTGTTGCATAATTTTACTTATTTTGTTTATTTTAAAGTTGATCTTGATCATTTTTGTTCATTTTCATTCATTTTCTTCATTAGTTTATTCTGTTTTATGCATTTTCTTCAAAACTTTGCTTGGTTTTCCTCTTTTTTGGTTATTTGGTTCATTTTTGGCATTTTTTGTCAATTTCTTGATTATTTTACTTCATTTTTGTTCAGTTTCTTGAGGATTATGTTCACTTTTACTCATTTTTTAATAATTATGTTATTTTTGTCCATTTTTACTCACTTTTACTGCCAAAAATGGGTTTTACTGAGGGTTTACATGAGTAATTTGATCACACAAAAAGGTTAACCATGTGGTCACAATGTCTGTGAAAGGGTTAAAGATGTTTTAGTTGTCAAAACACAGAGGATGGCAGACACCCATTTCATGACTTCAGACATGTATGTGTGAAGAAAATTCCTTTATACACTGACAGTGGACATCTCTGCAGACTAGAAATGGCACCTGGATAAATTTGACCCATTTGGCCTTTGGAGGTACATAATGTATGACAAACCCTGGTAGTTCTGGTGTTAAAATGTTTCAGGGAAAATTTGAAGCCATCTCATGTCGACTCATAGATCATCAGTGCTGTGCAGTGGCTCACCTGTTGCCGTTTCTGATGAAATGCTGCCTCTGTAGATCATGGGTTCTCTTCTGATGTGATTGTGAGGACACCGACTCTTCTAAATGACAGATCTGCTCCAGGAACAGATGAGGGAAATCATTCTTTTTGCTCTTTCATCAGAACTACAAATGCAACTATATCACTGTTGCTAACCTCGTTCGTATTTTAAGACACCAGACATTACACAGTGACGGCTAAAGCGGAAGAACATAGTGTTGTCACTAGATGTCTTTGGGCTGGTTGGAACTGGCTGCTTTTAAGAACACTGCAAACCGAGGTGAGTTTAATCTCATCTTGTCTTCAGTATGTGGCCTGAAACAGGAATCTTTGCAGTAAGTTGCTGCATAATAGAGGATTCTCAAAATTAGATGAGCAAGAATTTAAAAGATGTTTTGACTCTGGAAAGCTGTCTTTGATGCCCTCTGTACCACACTGTTATACATCCATACATGTTAGAACTGATCCATACCCTGTCATCTCTCTGTATGGAATAGTTCCTGATAGGATAGAATTACCAATAGGGGGCCAAAAAGTTGTAGCTTTTTCCGGCCCCCTGGCTCGACATCTGATTCTTTCATAATGGAGGGATGCTGCCCCACCCTTATTTATGCCTCACGAACACATGAATCAACTCTGAGCTTGAAAAATTTTGTTGCAGATTGTATGGTTTGGAAAATAAATTTAATCTTACATGGAGATCCTTTCTGATGTTTTTTTTATAAGCTCCCATACAGGGTCGTGCATAACGGTGCTGACCCGTGCCATCCACCGTTTCTGATTTACTTTTGGTATTTCTCTGCATTTTATTATCATTCAGTTAAAAAGTATACATCAGAGTACTTGGACGTTTATTTCACTGTTTTATTTATGTATAAGTAGGAAAGTTTGTCATTTTGTATTGTATTATTTGCTCCATATGTCACAAAGATTACTAAGGGTGTAACGTTATGCCAATAATCACCTTTATTTTAAAGTCATGGCTTGGTTCATTTTGGGTAGAGTAAGGAAACAAGGTGCAAAATATAAAACTGCTTTTGTGTAAACACGAATGGCTTAAATGACATTTAACACAAAACAAAAAACTGTAAACAGCTAGAAGTAAATTCTTCATAAAATATTCTCAAACAAAATACAAATGAATACAATAAAAATAATACATAGATATAAAATAATATATATAACAGTTTTTTTTCCTTTTTAGGAAAACATCAATAGACTGTTTTCTTTTTTGGATATTAATCACTCATTATGGCTTTGGCTCAATCTGAAGAGCCCGGTAGACGATGTTTTTTTTATGCTGCACAGATATTCACATTCTGTGAAATTTGAAAAAAGCTCCAACAAACGAAAGAGACAAAAGAATTTAGAAGATTGAAAGTTTGAATTTGATTTTTCATGCCAGTGTTTATGCAGTGTTTGTGTAATAATTAATGTGATTCATTTGCACATCAATTACTTGTTTTCCCGTACAAAGCTAGCGAGAAATTTTCAGCTGAAAAATAAAGCCGTCAACTAATCAAATTATGAGGAACAAATGTCACATGACATCAACAGTGGAACATGTGATTCTATCCACAGCGTTTGCATGTGAAAGGACAGAGTGACCTCCAGGACAGCGTGTAGCGTTCTGTCAAACAGCTGCATTATCTGGATGAATCATGAATCAAACACAAGAGGCACCTCGTGTGCATTTTTTCCCACCTATCAAAACAGTGGAGGACACTAGAGCTCGCACAGACCACATATCAGACAGAGCTCCACGTGAAGGTGAAGCCATTATTGTTTTTGGTGAATGAGCTGGCATGACACTATTCAGACTGTTGCAAACATTCAATAGCGCTGGTGTTTACAGACTTTAATAGTACATAGCTAGAATATATCTTGTTTGTCATTCCCAAGATTTTTCGTGTAACCAGATTTTACAAGGCGTCTTCATCAGTCATATGGTAAGCATGACTATAATAACATGAATCTATTTCCCCTGGAATACAGTATCCCGTACTGCTGCCTTTCATCCTTGCTTACTTTTCTGTGGGCTGATGGCTGCGCTCAGCGAGTATAAGAGAACAGACGTGTTCAGTCGACCGTAAACCTTGAATGAGCCTCACATGTGCATGCGAGTGATAGAACGGAGGAGTAATTCTCATGCGGAGATTGCTCACAAACCAGAGAATGCGTTCTAGTTACAGTCTTTTGTTAGAAAGCAGTGGATATAAAAATGTGTCATTTTTGAATTGAACATGCCGTATACTGTACGTGTTTAGTGTTTTTTTTTTCAGAGAAACTCTTAATATGCAAATGCATATGTGAAGATAACACACATTTATTAGCATATAACAGGGGTCAGCAGCCTGTGCAATGTAGAGTCATTTTTCAGGCAAAGTAAAAATACACACGTCAAGAGCCTCACTTTATGAACCACATGACACATGATGCACAATTTAGCAGCAATATGAAGAAATGTGCTATTACTTTATTCATTTTTTGTCATTTTTGTTCATTTAGCAAATCATTTTGTACAGTATCATTTCATTCATTTATTTCCATCCTTTCATATATATATTTTTTCTTTCATTTCACATTCTCAAATTTTTGGCCAATTTTTGTTCGCTTTGTTTATCATTTTATTCATTTTGTGTGAATATCTTGAGACCCAAACTCTTGCATGGCATGCATTTTTAATTTATCTTGGCTATTTGGCCTGGTTGGGACCTGATGAGCTTAAAAACTAAGAATTATCTTTTTACATGATGTAGTTTCTGAGAAAAATTCTGTCCACATATGAGGACATTCATTTTATATTTCAATAGAACAGGTAAGGTCACAATTGGGTAATAATGTGGAAAAGTCTTTATTTGGTGCCTGAACACAGGGCTCATTTGAAGTGCTGCTAACGGTTGCAGGAAGACACATGTCTATAACAAAGTAAACATTTTGCATTGTTACTGTTCTAAAGTGTTCATTTCAATTTCTGAACATGGCATGAAACATAAAACATGTCACACTCCCAAACTGCTACCTCAAACTTTTCTTCCCCATCGGAACATCTTTACACTTATGTGTGAAAGGCTGTGTAACAGTTGCGATCTGCCCGTAAGCCGAGGAACGCCTCGCATGTAACACACCGCACTCGAGTTTTCCCTGAGCAGCGTTTTGATCTGCAGCGTGCTGCATTCTTCAAGTTTACCACCTCTGGCGGATGTGCATTAGCCCTGTTGCGGACTGAGACATGGGGCACTGCCGTCACTGGACGCCTTTTCCCTTGGACCGAAACATCTGGGTCTTCTTCCTGCTCTGAAAAGTCAGAGTTGTCATTGTCACGCTGACCCAAGAAGACCAACGCCACTTCCATACGAAATTCAAGGAACTGCATGACGCTCTTCCTTGGAGGTCTTTACGGCACAGTAACGAGCTGTTGGCCAAAGCCAGATTGGTAAAGTGCATTAGCATTCGCAGTGTCCATTTCTTTTTACAGCCACTCATGCGATAGTAACGGATCATTCTATCAACAAGGTCAATTCCACCCATCTTGGAGTTGTATTCACGGATAATACTTGGTGGCTCACTAGCATGAACAGCAGACATCATCAGTACCGGTGTATTGTCATACCACTTCACCACACAAACATTTCCATCATCAATGATAACTTGTGCTGAGGTACCGCTTCCATCTTTTTTTATTTTTGTGTCAGTTGGTAGCTTCTGCACTGCTGCAGCAACCCTATTCTTCATAACTGTACCAGTTATATATATTTGCTTCTTTATCATGTGGTCCACACCTTGAATGGATGTGAAACACTACCATCTGTTGTTGCAAAAACAAAGTTTTTTAGGCCGACTGGGTTTGGTTTCATTGGCAGATAGTATCGACATGGAAAAGCTCCTTTGAATGGAATCATCTGCTCGTCAATGGAAACACATTCTGGTCGAGCCTGAGATTTGCAGCCTTTTAGAATGCAGTTCAGAAAATTTATCGCACTCTCTCAGATCTTCTGGAACATCATCATCAACGACCACTTTGAGTGATTTCTTCAGTCTGAATCACCATGAGAAAAATCAAATAAAAATCTATGTAGGTTTATTTATAAAACATGCCATATCTGCTTGTACTGTAATATACTATTTTTCTACCAAAATTATCCCAAAAAACAATTCCAAAACTAACTCCCTCTGTCCACATTTGTGGACATGTTCAACACAAGTATCAAACTAAGTCCTTCTGTCCACATACGTGTACATCATGTTTAACTGCATGATTAATCATTACAGTTCCTACCTTTTGTAAAATTTGACTTTAAAAACAAACATTGAACAAGTTTATACATATCTGAACAAGAATCAGCCATGAAATTTAATAATATTTTTTACCTGGTTTGGTGTTTGGAGTGGCCGTCTGAACTTCTAGGTGTGTTGTCAGCCATCTTGAAACTAACCTGTAATGTATTATACTCTTCTTCCACCACTAAGTGGCAGTATAATGTCCTTATAAGTGAACACCAGGCCCTTGTAGAACAAAATGTAGTATTGTGGTCTGGACAACTGAAAATGTGAAGTCCACATATGTGGAGGCCAGGTCATAGGAGGTTAATGATAATTTTAATTGAATATCGTTCCTTTTTTGCAATATTTTGCTCATAATTGTGCTTATTCTTGTTCAGTTTTTGTCTATACATTTCCCAAATGTGTTAATTTTGTATTCATTTTCTGGTATATCAAGCTGATATATTATTTTAGTCATTTTTTGTGACTTTTTGTTCCGTTTTCTTGTTATTTTGTTCACTTTTGTCCTAATTGTTTTCATTATTTTGCTTATCTTTGTCCATTTTCTTGATGTTGGTCATTTACTTGATTAATGGTGTGGATATTTTCCCCCTATTTTATTGTCATTATCTAGTTCAGTTTTTCATCTTGTCCATATAGTGCAAATTTTATTCATTTTGCAGTGGGGTTAAAGAGCCACATGAGGCCCTGAAGCCACAAGTTGCAGACCCCTGGCATAGTGTAATGGAACCCAGGAAGGTGGTCATCTTTAAACATCAGCCACTTTACCAATACTCTCTTTGGACAAACCCATATTTGAGGCTGATGTGACTGATCTCACTTGATGACCTCTGTTACGATCCAATCTGAGTGGGTGTGATTTCAGCTAGGGATTTCACTGATTGACATGTTGGAGGAACTGCGACAGCTGCTGGACCACGAGGTGATGTGACGCAGCTGCCGGGTGATCACAGTTGGAATCCAGAGCTGAGAGAAAACGGACTACACCGAACTACAGACTGAAAACCGAATGATCTCGGAGCACGCCATCATCCTTTCACTTTTGTACATATTCACCTTAACAAACTCTGAATGACAGCCAGCTACCCAAGAGCTGGCTGGCTGTTTGACTGGAACCAAGTACGTGGACCGACAGACAAACAGACAGACATCGAGGGTCCTGTTATTCACTGGACCGATCAGCAGGCGTGTGGGGTGAGTTTACGAACATAAACCTGCTCCTCCCTTAGGTTCGGGATAAACACATCACCCGGGGCTAGTATAGAACACAAGTCACGTTCTGTGCCAACACGTAGGGTCCTGTGAGGTTTTGTTACGGTTGCTGTCTTAGGAGTTGGAGAGAGTGAGCTGCCCTGTAACAAATGGGAGCTCGTCCGAGATATGAATCGTAGAGCTAGCACCCCGTACCAACCTCGGTTTGACCAAATGAGGGTTAATGTGCTTTTCCACTTGTGTTTCAAAGTGATGTAGTACAAAGCCACAGAGTCAGAACTTTGAAGAATATAAAGGAATTTGATTTACTGAATTTACTGATTTACTCGTCCTCTGCCTTCGCCCTAAGTCAGCTGGGATAGGCTCCAGCCCCCCCTCGTCATGCGCTCTGGCAGGTTGTTGTGTTGGACAGGTACTTTGGCTTCTTTCTTGCATTTACATTTTGACTCATCCTGCGTGTTTCTTTACTCTCTGACTGCCTTGTCCTCTCTATCGCAGGGCATCTCACTATTTGGTCTCTTTCTCTGTTATCTTTCCTATCTCCTGTTGTCCTTTACTTCCCTATTGTTCTATTTTGCTAACCTATTATACTGCCTCTGTTTCTTTTACTTTAACCTCTTAAATAAAAAGTTCGGTGAGCCAGTACATTAATCTTAACACAAACTGTCCTCAGTGGCTTTATTATTCGTGACGTCATTTAGGTTTGATGTGAAACATAGACAGAAACGCAGAGGGCCATCTGTCTGTACTATGTGTTCATTTTTATGCATGTCTTCCCAAAGCTTATGAATATGAAAATAATGGAGCAAAACTAGTGGAAATCACCAGTAGTTGTCAGCACGGACTCAAGGAGGAGACAAACCAAAACAAAGTCAGCGGTTACATTTAGTGTCCCCACAAACCGCTGTTGTTTGGAACGCTGCCTCCACATTTAGCTCTTTATTTATTTATTTATGCGAGCTTTATTTAACCAGGCAAGTCAATAAGACCACATTCTTATTTACAACGGCGGCCTGGCAGAGGCAGAGCCTCTTGAGGGAAGAGGAAGAGCTACAATAGAACAAAAAAGAACAGTTATAAAGCAGAAGAACAAATTTAAAAAAGATATAGAAGCATAAGCATTTACACGTAACATTCGTGCAGGATAACTCGAGTAACAGGTGAATAGTGTAGCCACATGTAATCAACAGCAACACACAAGGTCAGAGAGAAGCAGCAAAGACATGTATGAAATCATTGTATGTAACAGACAGAGGGTAATTTGAGAAACAGTTGCATCTATCAGTAAAAACGTCTGTCTTCTCATACCTCATCATATTTGTTGACGTTGCTGTGCTCTTTTTCCTCTTCTTTCAGCTGTTCCCTAGGGTCTGCCAAGTAGCAAATCATCTCCTTCATCACATCTGTAAATCTCCTCTTTGCCTCCTGCCTTTATCATCCTTCCAGCCATACATTCACCAGCCCTCTTCAGCGTGCATCCAAAACCATCTGAATCTGGCCTCTCTCACTTTGTCTCCAAAATGTCCAACGGGACTGTCCCTCTGTAGTGCTTATTCCTAATCCTGTCCATATCACTTCATCTTTGTGTTAATGAACATAGGTCTCGGAATATAGATGAGCAATGATGAGTCATTTGGCAAAGGGAATATAAATGATGCTTTAGCAAACTGCTGCTGAAAGAAGTCGACACATTTGCAGCCGGAAACTTTGTTTTTGAAAATACATTGCGAAAGGGGTTAAAAATTCCCAAAGCATCTTTGAGTGTCCTGAAAAGCGCTAAATAAATCTGTATTATTATTATTATTAATATGAAATCTTGAAAATAAAATGCTGAGTTGACAGCATTGCTTGTTAAAGGTGCACAGACTTAAAGTCAAATGGTTTGTCTGAGATCTTACTGCTCTATGAGCCAGTGACGTGCGGTGAGGATCATGGCTGGTGAGGCACTGACTTCATCACAATCAGATGTACAAATATGTAAACCCTACAGAGGAGCTTATTCACCATTTGATTGGCAGCATTTACCAAGTTATGTTTAAAATCTCATATCAGCATTCTTTACACATACAAACTGTAGCACACAAAAAAAGCACAATTAAAAAAAACGTTATTACTGTCTTACCTTCACTTATAAATGAAGTCCATGCGCCGCTCCTTCTGTACAAAAACATCAGTGACTTGTTTGTAGAAGTTTTCCTTATCTTCCTTCAGTTTTAAAAGTCTCTCTGTCTCAGTGGAGATCACTGCCAGGGAAGAGAGTCGTCCTTGATCAGTCCTGTTCCGACTGTATGTTTTGAGTCTTTTCAGTGCAGAGAAGGACCGCTCCACCGATGCTGTAGTAGCTGGAACAGTGAGCACTAGCTGGAGCAACTTTGTGGCCTCAGGAACAGTTTGAATGAGATCCTTCTGGGCCAAAAAGCTGAGAAGCTGTCCAGGAGACTTACATTCATCCCTCACCGTTTGTGAGCTATACAGTCCAATCAGATCCGCCTTTAGTCTCACAAAGTCGAAGAATTTGGCATAGTTTGACAGGCTCTGCAGTTTGGTGTCATCAAAGTGTTGTGACATTTCACTGAATTTTGCGCAGTCCACCAAACCCAGGAAAGCCAGCTCACCAAAGTGATCAAACCTAGCCTTCATTTGATGACTTGTGTTATCCAGGATGTTACAGAACAGTCGTTTTCGTTCATGTCTAATTGACTGTCTGTCTCCACTCTCTGTCAGGCCAAGAGTGCTGCATTTCCTCTCAAACTGGTCATAAAATGTGTCGAACTCCAGTCCCATGCGCTCGAGAGCTGCAACGGTGTCACGGATGCGCACAAGACAATAGTCAATGTCCATCACTTTGTTTTGCAGCACTTTAAAAAGTGCGTCAGTTTCATTGAAAATGTCCTCATATGCCAAAAGAAGAAAGCATGTTGATGCTTTTGACAGCCATCGATTGTATCCTGTCGCCATCATCAGCGTGTCATTATCCCAGCTGTCAGGATTTTCTGTAATGATCTGAAATAATGCGCGCAGATCGTTTTGGTGCATGCTTATTGTCTGCAGCAGCCGAGAGTTAGAGCTCCATCTTGTAGGAGCTGCTCGGGGCAAACGGCGCTTGACAACATCATCCAACAAGTGAGTGCGCTTTGTGGACTTGCTGAAAAATGACGCAAGCCCCTCAGCTGTTTTAAAAAACGTGCGACACTCCTGCATGCACTTTGCTGAATGCAATAGCACCAAGTTCAGCTTGTGTGCGTAACAGTGTGTAAACATGGCTTCGGGCACTTTTTCTTTTATTTTAGCTTGCACACCATTAAGCTCTGAGGCCATTACAGCAGCTCCATCATAGGTCTGAGCTACAAGCTTTTCAACACATTCATACTTCTCCAAAACTTTCAGGACATACTCAGAAATGGCAGGAGCGCGTCTGTTCTCACTCACATCATCAAAGCCCAAAAACGCCTCCTTCACCTGACAGTCTGCTTCAGTGTTAGCTACATACCGCAATATGACCGAAATCTGAGCTCGGTTTGTGACATCTGTGGTTTCGTCTACTTCTACAGCAACAAATGGGGTTGCACTGATCTCCCTTTTAATATCATTTCTAATGACATCAGCGACTGATTCGATTAAGTCATTCTGTATTCTATTTGACAAGCCAGAAAATACAGTGGATGTCTCCAAATGTCGAGCTAGCCTGTCATCTTTCTCAGCAAAAGCATGCAACAGTTCAACATAGTTGCCACGATTAGCAGAGCCTGTACTTTCATTATTTCCACGAAATGCCAGCTGCTGTTTGGCAAGAAAGCAGGTGGCATTAATGAGATCTTTTAAAATCTCTCGGTTCTCCTTCACCTTAGCGTTGTGGATGCTGATGTTGAGTCGTCGCTGTTCGTCCAAAGCCAAGTCTATCCTGGACATCCCGAACGTTTTTAGCGCGATCTGGCTTTGAATGTGAGTGGTGGACCGCTCATGCTTAACAAGGCTTCTTTGCAAATTTTTCAGGTCACAATATCCCA